>AZYI01000248.1:0-19877 GCA_000587855.1 Mucor irregularis B50
TAAAGCGTGGCTCAGAGAGCATGTATCACATCTTCAGTCTTCGTTTCGGCAACAAAGGTATTTGGAACCTGAGAAGGTCCCGAAAAAAAATGATTTCGTCTAATCAAAATTTGAGAACGTCTTGAGATTTTTTGAGAACGTCCAAGAGCTGGGTTAAAATACGTTAGCCTGGAGTTTATTTGAATTTGCTACTGGAGATGATGAGGTTTCGGAGTTTTTAAGCATGCAGTCTCGGTGGTAGTCAGTGAAAGAACTATGCGCGTGTTCCTGCGACTATTACTATAAAATACCTTTTCTCTTCTCTTTCTTCTTTTTTCCTTCTCTTTCAGATTTTTTTTTTTTTAAGGTTTACTTGTAAAGTCGTAAACCAAAGCGGCTACAATGCCTATCACAAGATAGATAGCTTGTACGGATAGAATGATCATTTTTCAAAGACAAAGAACCTCGTACTGAAAACAAGTGATATATTGACTCTTTTCCCTGGCTGACGCATACCTAAGAAGAGAGCAAGGCATTTGCATCTAAGGTATGAAGAGAACGCATTCGAAGTAAACTAGGGTAAGAGTATATCACACTTGACGACATATAATGCTAATCTCCCACCCTATTTTATCATTTTTAAAAGCAAATACAATTTCAGTAAGATAAGTTGGTCATGCCAATGCCCTCCTCGGCAAGAAGTCGGCCATTACACAAACATCGCACTGGCAATAAAGTCGTTGGTGATATCAATGAAAGATGTGAATCTGAAACCGCTTTCCGCATCCACTGCTTGATAGGGTGTGATGGTATGACCGTTGCGCACTGCTCAAATGCAATGGTAGGAAACGAAGACAACTCGTTCAACAAAAGACCTGGCTATATAATAGACGTCTACAAGCAATACGAGTTTTCCCATACAACGGTCTTTGGAGAAATCAAAGTGGAAAGCGCCAAAGATCTTGGTAAAATCATTGACTTTTATCGTCTTGGTATTTTCGGAAAGCAAGACCTAGGAAATTATTTTTTTAAGTGGTGTTCTCTTGTTCCAAAGTATCGGTAAGATTATTGATAAATTACAAAAATCACACCTATGTATCCTTCAACTAATGTTCAATTTCTACCTTCTTATATAGGCACAAATATTACGTTCTACTACTTGACTTCCTACGGTGGCTTTTTGACTTAATTGAGGTGAACTCCATAAATATCGCAACCACTAAACGATGCACAGTCAAACTGCTGTCATATTATTTAACTCAGTGATGTCCATAATAATTTACTGGAGTATCAAGATTAATAAAGCAAAAATGTGATATGTAATAATAGTGTATTAGTGTGTTTAAAAGAATAGAAAACGTAATGTGAAATAAACAATTGAGTTTGTATTATTTTACTTTATTCGTGGTGTATTGAAAATACATATATAGAAACTATGCCTATAAGGAGGCACAATAAAGAAACTTTTATGACAAGAATCAAGCTCTTAAGACGCATCGCAAAAACTTCTTTTTCCATTTATTAGCTCCTTGGTTCCTAACATTTGTATTTCGCGCGTCTCGGGAATCGTTCCATGTTACACAAATCGCCAATTTCAGTTGTCACAATGTTCAGATTTTTCTGTCACGTTCAACTTTTTTATACCGCGTTTATCGCGTTCTCTATTTTTTAACCTTTTTATAATAAAAATCCTTTGCAGTCAACTGTACAATATAAAAAGTTACAATGACAGATTCAAAAGACATTACATTATCCTCTCAACCTTTTGAACCAGGATCGACCGTGAAGAGAAGAAAAGTAGTAGCCTCCTCGGCAAAGACTTCTTCCTCTCAACAACCCCCCACTTTCGAGCAAGAACTCAAATCCTTGGACGCCGACATGGACGTTGACATTAAAAGTAAATTAACAACTTATCTCTCCTAATGTTATTTCAGTCGCATTAACACACACTTCATTCAAAAATAGTTGAAAATACGCAAGCTACTTGGGGTCGTGCGCCTGCACCCAAGTTGACACCTAGCAAAGACAAACTCGGTAAGAAAAAGATACTGTGCATTGATCAGGAACAGATCTAACACTTTTAATTGTCAACGCTTGTAGTATTCCAACAACTTGAGCTTGATGAATACATGGACTACAATGCTGGAAAGCCAGTTGTGAGATTCTATGGTGTTACTGCGGTAAGATATGAGACACATTGGAAATTGCATTATTTTTGTCCTGATATCCCGTTCTTTTTTATACATGTATAGGCTGGCAACAGTGTAGTGTGCCATGTTCGCAATTTTATGCCCTACTTTTATTTCCCTGCTCCCATTGGATTTCAACGTTCTCACTTGCTTCCTTTAAAGCAAGTATTATGTGTACAGTATAGGATAGATGCGATTTCATTTGTTCATCCATGATTATTAATAATAATGCGTCGTTTCAACTGTGTAGGATTCACTCGGCAGTTCAAATATGGTGCAAAAGTGCGAAATTGTCATGAAACAGAGTATTTATGGATACCACGGCGACCAGAAATCACCTTATGTCCGAGTCACTCTTTCAGATCCAAGAAATATGAACAAATGTAAAACAAAGATTGAAGGAGGTGTGACAGTGCCAGGATTAAATCGACCTTGTCAAGCGGATACAACATTTGAGAGTAATCTGAGTTATGCCTTACGATTCATGATTGATTGTAAAGTATCTGGCTGTAACTGGATCGAATTACCGGCTGGAACATATTCGTACATCAATCATGGTGCTTCTTTGGCTCAAATTGAAGTGGAAACAACGTTAGTTAACCTTACCCAAAAAGCTATTATCTATCCCTTACTAATTTTGATCAATACGATAGATATGATACGTTTATTAGTCATGCACCTGAGGGTGAATGGTCTGATATAGCACCATTAAGAGTGTTAAGTTTTGATATCGAATGTGCTGGTAGAAAAGGCATTTTCCCCGAACCCAACGTCGATCCTGTCATCCAAATCGCCTCTGTTGTGCAAATCCAAGGTCAAAAGAAACCATTTATTCGTAACGTGTTTACACTAGATACCTGTGCACATATTGTTGGCTCTCAAGTATTATCTTTCAAGGATGAAAAAGATCTTTTATTAAAATGGAGTGATTTTATCAGAGAGGTGGATCCTGATGTGGTCATTGGTTACAACACCACTAACTTTGATTTCCCCTATTTACTCGATCGTGCACAACATCTTGGCGTCACCAAGTTTCCTTTTCTCGGAAGAATGAGAGGTATTCGCACAGAAGCAAAAAATACCACCTTTACAAGTAAAGCCTTTGGTACACGTGAAAATAAAGCCATCAACCTGGAAGGTCGTCTTCAATTGGATTTATTACAAGCCATTCAACGTGATTACAAACTTCGTTCTTATACCCTCAACTCAGTATCTGCGGAATTCCTGGGCGAACAAAAAGAAGACGTACACCACTCTATTATTACGGAATTACAAAACGGAAATGAGGAAACACGTAGACGTTTGGCTGTCTACTGTTTAAAGGATGCCTTCTTACCTTTGCGATTGATGGATAAACTGATGTTGCTCTTCAACTATACAGAAATGGCAAGAGTCACTGGTGTACCTTTCAATTATATCTTGGTGCGTGGTCAACAAGTCAAGGTCGTTTCTCAATTGTTCCGTCGTGCGCTTGAACAAGATCTCGTTATTCCAGTAATTAAATCCGAAGCGGGTGAAGATCAATACGAAGGTGCCACAGTTATTGATCCTATCAAAGGCTTTTATGATGTACCTATTGCCACACTGGATTTCACGTCTTTGTATCCCTCTATCATGCAAGCCCATAATTTGTGTTACACAACCTTGTTGAAACCTGAAATTGTGCAAAGATTAGGTCTGGTCAAGGATGTCGATTACGTGATCACTCCCAACAACGACATGTTTGTGAAATCCACTCGTCGCAAGGGTCTACTTCCTGAAATTTTGGGTGATTTGCTGGCTGCTCGTAAAAGAGCCAAAAATGACCTGAAAAAAGAAACAGACCCCTTCAAGCGTGCTGTGTTGGATGGTCGTCAATTAGCTTTAAAGATTTCTGCCAATTCAGTCTATGGTTTTACCGGTGCTACTGTTGGTAAACTGCCCTGTTTGCAAATCTCATCCAGTGTTACTGCTTATGGTCGTGAAATGATTTTCAAAACTAAGGCATTGGTGGAAGAACACTTTACTATCAAGAACGGATATAAACACGATGCCCAGGTTATCTATGGTGATACTGATTCCGTCATGATCAAGTTTGGTGTAGATAATTTAAAAGATGCAATGGAGCTTGGTAGAGAAGGAGCCAAATTGGTTACTGCTATTTTCACAAGACCTATTAATCTCGATTTCGAAAAGGTATACTTCCCATACTTACTCATTAGCAAAAAGAGATATGCCGGTCTTTATTGGACCCGTGAGGATAAATATGACAAACTGGATGCCAAGGGTATTGAGGTAAAGTGGTGGCATTCGTATTTGATTTTAGAACTACCAATGTACTTACATGACCTTTAGACTGTTCGTCGTGATAATTGTCGTCTTGTTCAAAATGTCATCTCCAAGTGTTTAGACAAGCTCTTGATTGAACGTGATGTGCCTGGTGCACAAGAATTTGTGAAACAAACTATATCTGATTTGCTGCAGAACAAAGTGGATTTGTCTCAATTGGTTATTACAAAGGCCTTGAGTAAAGCTGATTATGCTAATAAGCAAGTCCATGTGGAGCTTGCTGAACGTATGAGAAAGCGTGATGCCGGTTCTGCTCCCGCTCTTGGTGATCGTGTCGCTTATGTTATCACCAAAGCTCGCAATAACACGCCTGCCTATGAGAGATCCGAAGATCCTCTGTACGTTTTGGACAATAATATTCCTGTTGACACAAAATACTACTTGGATAATCAGTTATCGAAACCTTTGTTGCGTATTTTCGAACCAATCATGGGAGACAAAGCTGATAGCTTACGTACGTACATGTCTGAAGAAACATAGATTGGGATAATTTTTCTAATATTTATTATTTAATTCTTAGTGTCCGGAGCTCATACACGTACTGTCAATATTGCCACGCCTACTATTGGTGGTTTAATGAAATTTGCTGTCAAAACTGCCACATGTCTTGGTTGTAAAACCCCACTCCCTAAAGGTGATACGTCTGCTGCTTGTAAACAGTGTAATGACAGACTTCCTGAGTTGTATCAACATCAGTTGGAAGTTGTGCGTAAGTTGGAAGTCAAATTCTCACGACTTTGGACTCAATGCCAGCGCTGTCAAGAATCTTTACATCAAGATGTCCTCTGTTCTAACAATGATTGTCCCATCTTTTATATGCGTAAAAAGGCCCAAAAGGACATGGACGAAGCATCGGACCGCTTGGATCGTTTTGACTACGAGTGGTAGACTATCTTTTCAACAACTGTATAACACTCTCCCTACAATATAGAATAATAATCGAACTTCATTCCAAAAAATAAACTTTGTGTCATATTTACCTACTGTTGTTGGGATGCCTTCGGTCATAGTAGTACACCTGTTGTATTGTACTCAAGGCTTTTACACTTTTTATTGGGATCATTCCTAAAACTTATGAAGCAGATCTGCACCCTTCAAATGCATGATTTAGTCTGCGAATAATACCTCATTCAAAAGTTAAGTTTGAGCCAAGCTTTTCAAAATAATCTGCTTGGTTTTTGCAAATACTACTTGAAAAATAATTTGAATATTCGTTATTTGGCACAATAATGGTGGAACATCGAGAAAAGATCTTGATCCTAAATTGATATGATTTGGGCATGAAATAGATTATTATTAGGATAAAATGATCATTTGTAGTGACTAAATAAGGTCTATTCTTAGTAGCATTAAAGTCCCACAGATGAAGTAGCATGCCTATAGGTAGAGCTTTAAAATAGTCTAGAAAATACGAGCCACTCTCTTCAATAGTATAGATAAACTTTTCAAAGCATAGCAATTAACAGCAGTTGGGTACGTACTCGATAAGGCCGTCGTAATAAATACACTAGTGCCTATTAAGTATAACATATACCGTTAGCTTTCACAATGTATATTTCTTTTCAGTGTGAATTGGATTCATAACTTACCAAACACATATTGAAGTTAATATATTCAGCACTTCATCGCTTTTATCTTGCTGCACTTTTTCACCCTTTCAATTTAATTTTGGGATACTTTATCCATGCAGAAGAAAATTTTTTGCTATCCACATAATGGTTTTTTTTTTTTTTTTTGGATAATGAAATAACATGGTGATGATGAGTGTCCAATTCCTGAATCAGTGTGATTGTTAAGTCGATAATATATCACTTTCTGGGCTCATTCGTCATAAAAGTAGCTTGTATTTCTATAAATAATGAGCACAAACGAGTTTCTTTCTGCTTTCCTTTTCTTTGTGTATATCTCTTCTATAATGAACGTTCATATAGGATTTATTCCCTACATTAAATGCGTTCATGATAAATCCAGCCGTGCACACCACTACTTAAAACCTCAAACATCGAGAAAGCGCATTGAGAATAGTCAAATCGAGCGCAAAATATCACATGTAATGAAAGAGAAGGATAGAGGTACATAGTACTGTAAAAATACTTAATTCGCGAACACAACTCCGTACTAACATTGTGCATAGGTCTTTTTAGCTTACAATTTGGCCAATTGTCAAAAAAAAAAAAAAAATGCGAGGGTCACATCGATAAGCCAAAGACAGATGGCTTTGAGATTATAGCATGTGCAAGAAAAAGCCCAGGTGAACTGTCGATTGATGAGCGAGAGGCTATTCTTCAAAATATGATTGACTGCTCGAGAAAAAAGTCACTTGCTGAATTAATATATGTTTCTCCACAATGTTTGGCCGGTATCCCCATTGCCTCTAGAGATATGCTTAATGTTGCCGAGGAACTTGAGAAAATGGAGTTAAACCACTGTGCTGGGAGCACACAAATTAAGTTCTGGAGATATGGGAATGTTAGATGAACAATTAGAGGGACAACACAATGAGCAAATCCTTGAGTGGTATAGCTTTACAATCAAAGTTATCAGCGAATGTCAAAAAAGTATGCCTGGTGATCGTTGATTACGCCGGGCTTTCTACAAACCCTGATGATATCAGAACTTGGGTCAAGTAAGTTTTATAGCATTGCGGTTTCCGATTATTATGTCTGTGATAACATTTTGATGATGGTAATTATAGTTGTTAAAAATATATTGTAGTCGATCGATTTCAGAAACAGGAAAATACGAAGTATGCATTCGCAGTTAAATACCCAATAACCACAGTTACTTAAACCTTTTGCGCGCCGCAAAGCCCTTCCCCATCGCTGTAAATATTACTTACGTTTACATAGTCATGAATCAAAATTTACGGTTTAAGGAATGAAGTGTACGAGAAACAAAGGTGATAATCCATGTATGATACATAAACAAGGAATAAGAAATAATGGATTGAAATAAAACGTGACAAAAATGAATAGATAAAAACGGACAAAAGTGTGCTGTGCATAATTTAAGATAAAATAGCACATAACCCAAAGGAAAGAATGAGAAAGGTTATTGCTCGTAATTTCTACTTTCTTCTTTGTATTTTCTACATACGTTGCGATATGGATAAATGAGTCTCTATCCGTGATGTATGTTACAGAATTAAGATGATTATAAGTTCGAAGTGTTAGCAGTATATATCTTATATAATAATTCATCTTTTTCTTGTTGTATTACCAAATATCGATAACTATACTGCTATAAATTGTTTCCCTAGTATATAAAAGACGGTAACGTTTGTACTTGAATGGAAAAATTGATTCTTTCCTCTCATCTAATAAAAATAGTGTTGCAATCTTTCGCAGTCAAAACCGATAAAGTTGCACATGAGTGAAATTCCATCCAATGAAAAGGGTGCAGATAGAAAATATCACGTGAAACTCACGTGTTTATAAACTTTTACTTATTAAACTTATATTAAATTAAAAACTTCCAAATATGGAAGCTCGTTTAGCTCAGTTGGTTAGAGCGTGGTGCTAATAACGCCAAGGTCAACAGTTCGACCCTGTTAATGAGCATTTTTTTCAACTTTTTGGAAAATATTTCTAGTCTTTTGATTGGCTCGACTTTCAGTTACACAAGATAAACTGGGAAAAAATGACTTGCTTGAACTTGTCAAAAAGTGGTTTCAAATTATAAAACCAGAAATTATAAACCACTCTCATCGCATTTTTTTTTCCCATATTCTTTTTTTTTTCTCTTCCCTCTATTTTTGATAAAGAAGAGAGAAAAAAAAATTGTGATGCCTTCAACATTACAGCCAACTCTGAGTAGAACTGATTCTGTAAAAGCGGAATGTAAGTAGTTGTCGTCATTCAAGCGATCGTAGTTGAAATGGACAAGTCGAGAATAAATTGTCAGATGAGTTAAGCGATAATTAAATTTAGATGTGATTGGTATTTGTGCGTTGGATAGAAAGGCACGATCGAAGCCTATGCGTTGTATTTTGGATAGACTACTTGCATACGGAGATTTTGAAGTAGTGATTTTCGGTGACAAGACAATTATCGATGAAGGTATGACAATATTAACCCTAAAATAACTTCCAATAAAATTTTTTTTAATGATTTATTTTTTTTGTGTTGTAGACGTTGAAAACTGGCCTGGATGTGATTTCCTGATTTGCTTTTTCTCTGGAGGATTTCCTTTGGACAAGGCAATTGAGTATGTAAAACTTCGCAAGCCACTTTGTGTCAATGATGTATGTATGCAGTCATTATTATGGGATCGTCGTATTGTATTGGCCGTTTTGGATGCTGTTGGTGTGCCAACCCCTCCTCGATTGGTCATATCGCGTGATGGTGGTGCCAAAGTAGACGCCGATGCAGCTCGATCTTTTCACGAGAATTCTGGCATGGATATCAATCGCGTTTTGGGAAAGTACAATTCGAATACAAAAAATTACAAGATCACTGAAGATGGCGTAGAGGTGGATGGTGTATTTCTGCCCAAAACTTTTTTGGAGAAGCCAGCTGATAGTGAGGACCACAATATCAATATTTACTACGATTCAGAAAGTGGTGGAGGTGGAAGACGTTTATTTAGAAAGGTATTTGTTTTGTGGGTTTGATGAAATATGCGAAATAGTGCTAATATAAATATATACTTAGGTTGGAAATAAGTCCAGCGAGTATGATCCAAATCTGAAATTACCTGCCTCTGACGGTTCATGGATTTATGAAAGTATGATGGTGACCGAAAACAGTGAGGACGTTAAAGTATACACCGTAGGCGACACGTTCGTACATGCCGAAACGAGAAAGTAAATATTGTGAAAAATGATGTGTTGGATTTCTGCTGATTTTTTATCAATTTAAGATCACCTACAGTGGATGGATTAGTAAAACGTAATACTGAAGGAAAGGAGATACGATATGTCACAGAATTGACTGCCGAAGAAAAAGCAATTGCAGCTAAAGTTTCCAAGGCTTTTGGGCAAATGATTTGTGGTCTCGATTTATTGAGAGTGAAAGGAAAATCCTACGTCATTGATGTCAATGGATGGAGTTTTGTGAAAGGAAATGATCATTACTATGACCAATGCGCCAAATTATTGAGCGAGTACTTCTTACGCTCTGTTCAGCGTCGACCTTCTGCCACACTTCACGACATCCCCCGCAAAATTTTAACCGAAAACGCTTGGAGACTGAAGGGATTTGCAGCTGTTTTCCGTCATGGAGATCGTACACCCAAGAATAAGCACAAAATTTCACTTGTAGCACAACCATTTATTGATCTCTTGGAGGGCAGTACCCAAGAAGTCGTTTTTCGTCAAAAACATCAATTACAACTGGTCACAAATGCTATTAACCAGTGCCTCGAGCAGAAATTAGAATCAGAGAATAAATTGATGGCTTTGAAAGAAATTCTGGAAAGGAAAAGTGAATTACCTGGTACCAAGGTACAGGTGAAACCTATATTTGACAAAGATTCCAACACGCTTCGAAAATTACAAGTCAATGTGAAATGGGGAGGCGAGGTAATACTATTGCATATAAAGTGTGTATGAATGGCGTTTTTAATCAATGTGGACCTAGTTTACACACGCTGGTTTACATCAGTCTCGCGATTTAGGCGAGAATTTGAGGAAAGATATGAAGATTTTGAACAAACATGTCACAGACGACATCAAGATTTGGAGTAGCTCAGAACGCAGAGTGCGTGCCACGGGTATGTTGCACACCATATACAAATAAATGCCCTAAAAGGAAAAATCAATGTACTAACGTTCTTTGTTTTTAAATCAGCCGATGTATTTACACGTTATTTCCTCGGTCAACCTGACTCTATCGACGGCGTAATTACAGAAAGTAAATATTTATTAGATGATAGCAATGCTGCCAAGGAACAGATGGATGCCGTTAAAAAGCAATTGAAATCTCTTCTTCGTCCTGGCTACGAAATATCCTCTGTTCTGTTGGCACAATGTGGATGGCCACAGAACATGCCCCAACCCCACGTTGTCCTTCAAGAAGTCTCTGCTATTATGGCTCGCTTACGTACAATTATGCGATCAAATTGGGCAAGTAAAGATGTCGAGAATCTTCAGCGTCGCTGGTGTTGCTTTGAATCCCCAAATTTATTTAGAGAACGCTGGGAAAAGATGTTTAACAACTTCTGTATTACTCAAGTGAGTGACAGTGACGATTCCGATGTGAAAAAAGAGCCTTCCTGCCCTGATCCCTCTGGAATCCCAGAGTTATATGACTCTCTGAAATATGATGCCTTGCATAATCGTCAGTTCTTGGAAGCTATATTTGTTGATCCCGAATCTTCATCATCTGCCCCTTCACCTACTCACACTCATACAACTGCTAGTTCTTCTCACAGTGGTGGTGACAACAATGGTTCAGACAATGAATATCATCCCCCTACCACAGATTTTTCAGAGAACGTGAGCGCAGATCTTCGCAACCTTTACGCGTATGTTCGTGTATTATTCAACTTTGTTGCACCTCAAGAATACGGCATTAGTGAAAAAGAAAAGAAGAAAATTGGTATGTTGATTGGTCTACCCTTACTAAAGAGTATTCTTCAAGATATGGAAGATTTTAAGTTATCAGAGAAACCCAAGACCCGACTTTATTTCACAAAAGGTAAATGCATAATTTTTTCAACACAACAAACAATTTAACTCACGTTATTTTAGAGTCACACGTGCATGCACTTCTCAATTTAGTTTATCTCTCTGGTTTGCCAACCAAGTTTCCACGTCCCGTTTTACCTGAATTAGACTGTAAGAGCCTCACTTGCATAATAACTTTTAAGGGCGTGTCATTAACATTTTTTCGTATACAGTTTTGACGCAATTTACATTTGAGTTATACGAACGTAATAGACATAACGGAAGTGAGAAGGAGTACTCGCTTCGTATAGCCTTCAGTCCAGGCGCACATTATGATAGTGTCCTTGATTTACATATGGATGCTGAGCACTGTTTGAAGGTTGCACCGAGAAAGTAAGTGGGAGGTTTGACAGCTGTCTCACAATACTGAAAGCTAATTCAATCTTTTTGTTTTACTTAGGAGTTTGATTCCGCACTTATCTTTAGATGAAGTGCTCCAATACTACAAAACTGCCTACCTTCGAATTCCCGAATTATCAGCAATCGAAAAGCAGATTGAAGAAAGAAAATTGTACTACGCCCAAGAAGATAATCAATAATCGCAAGACACACACGCCCTCTCATCTCTTTCACAACGAAGCACCTTCATAGATCCTTTTTTTTTTTTGTTCATCACTTAATTCCACCACTGCCATTGTCATTTTCAATCCATTTTGTTTCCTTTCTCATTTCCAAAGCAATATATATAGAGTAAAACTGTAATAGTAATAATAAAACGATGATTCTTTTTGAGTTTGTTGCATGTAAATTTATTTGCTGTTCAAATATTAATTGAAAAGTGTGACAACAAAAAGAACCAAGATAAACAAAGAGAGTACTTAACGGTTGGCTATAAAGAGAATAAGAAAAGTTAATACCCAAAACACCTGTCTCATGAAGATATACAGAAAAGGACTTACACTTGGCAACACGTTCGAGTTCGTCCTTCTTCTTGATGGCATAGGAGTTAGCAGAACCCTTAGCAGCGTTGATCAACTCATCAGCGAGACATTCAGCAACGGTCTTGACGTTACGGAAAGCAGACTCACGAGTACCGACAGTCAACAAAGAGATAGCTTGGTTGACACGACGGAGAGGAGAGACATCGACAGCTTGACGACGGACGGTACCTTGAGAACCAATACGGGTAGAGTCTTCACGAGGACCACAGTTGATGATAGCATCAACGAGGACTTGGAGAGGGTTGGCATCGGTCAAGAGGTTGATGATCTCGAAAGCGTGTTGAACAATACGGGCAGCCATGAGCTTCTTACCGTTGTTACGACCAGTCATCATGAGAGCGTTGGTCAAACGTTCAACAATGGGACACTATCAAATATTGAGCATTATTAATATTTAGAAAATAAACCTTTGACGATTCATACTTACTTGAGCCTTACGGAAACGCTTGACGGCGAAACGACCAGCGGTGTGAGGCAAGTAGACTTGTTGACGGATTTGAATATAATCTTGGAGAGAGATATCCTTGACCTCAACATCGTCATAAGACCACTTGTTGAAAAGCTTACGGGTGCCATCGGCAGTAGCCAAAACGTCGGCGGGCAAATTCAAAGCAAACCATGCTAATTCAATGAAATTATAAAAAAGTATCGAAGTAAAAATAAAATATCCATCCAAAGTTGAAATTGTCCACATCGAAAAAAAAAGGTGAAATAATATAAAAAAGAGCAGGATGATGCCATCAGTCAATTGTTTATTAGATGCATGTTACTATGATCATTACCTGTGTCGATAAGAAAGAAGGTTTGTATCTACTTTCTTAGCTGTGTATACTTAAAGAAGTGCATGGCATCAAGATAGGCAGGTAAAAATGTCCGGACCGGACCATTTCCGGACTTTTTTTTTGCCAGAAAGGGCACACAAAAAGTAACTTGGGAATTGTGACACGAAGAGCTAAAAAAGTTACCACACACCGAGATTTCGTAATGTAGTAATGCTGATCTATCCATATATGAACTCAACAACAAATAAGAAGATGAAGAGAAGATGATGATAAACTGAAAGCAACAAAGTACCATAAAGTTAAATTACCCTTGAATGAAGAGTATTTCAAATTCAAATTATTATCCCAAAAAGAGGGGATCCTTTTTCAGAAGGCCGATCCCTTTTCTTGTTAAAAGAAAAGCAAGCGGTAAAAATGGAAATTATTTTTGTAAATAGAAAAAGTTCTAAAGAACCAGTCTCTCTCTTCTCTCTTTCCTTTCTTTCACTTGTTTAACTTTTTTTCACTTTTTTTGCTACTAGAATATTTCTCCCTTCCTCTTTTTATAAATAAGTTACAAAATGATAAGAAAAAATAGTTCCAAAGTATTAGAGGAAGACGCTGATTGCACAGAGGTTCTGGAAGACGATAATCGCAGTATTATAATGGGTCTCATTGCGCAATTGAGAAAGGGCACTGATCTTTCTCGTGTGACTTTGCCAACCTTTGTGCTGGAGCCTAGAAGTTTACTTGAGAAGATCACTGATTTTATGAGTCACCCAGAGTTGGTTGTTGCGTAAGTTGAGATAAAAAATAAAGCGATAAATCATAATAACAATAGATGTTTTATAGAGCATCTAAAACTACTGATCCTGTGCAACGTTTCGTGGAAGTGTGTCGATTTTTTCTCTCTGGCTGGCATATAAAACCAAAGGTAACGATATACTATTTTTATTTTCATTCATATCTTCTGACACATTCCGCATAATAAAAATAGGGTGTTAAAAAACCTTACAATCCGATTCTTGGAGAGTTCTTTCGTTGCGAGTATAATCTGAAAGATGGTTCGAAGGCCATGTATATCTCAGAACAAGTATCCCATCATCCACCTATCTCAGCCTACTACTATGCAATCCCAGAACACGGTATTTTTGTCTCTGGCGAGGCTCATCCTAAAGCTAAATTCCTTGGCAATAGCGCTGCTACACTTATGAAAGGTTATTCCCGTATCACATTTAGTGAACTGAAAAACGAAACTTATGAAATCACCAATCCTAATGTCTACGCTCGTGGTATTTTGTGTAAGTCATTCTCTATTTTTTTGTTGTGTAATATTCGTTTCTCATCTTTTTTGATACGAAAACGTTAATTATAGTTGGTAAGATGGTTATGGAAATGGGTGATCAATGTACTATCAGATGCGATGCGAACGATCTTATCTGCGAGCTGGACTTTAAGACAAAGGTGAGCATTATTAAAACTAAAATCGTTGAAATCGTCAAATTTATTCAAAACCTTTGTCTTCAAGGGATTCTTCTCAGGACAATATAATACGGTAGTTGCCAAAATCAAAAGACAATCCACGGGTGAAGTTTTATATGACATTTCTGGCGTATGGACGACGGAGCTATTCATCAAGGGCAAGGTAAGCTAAACATTGGATAGCGCGTGGTTTTATTCATTTAGATTCTAATTTCAATTTTATTTTTTATCACCGTATAGAACTCTTCTAAAGAATCCTTTTTCAACGTTGCCAAGAACCCAGTCATCAACAAACTTACAGAACCTCTAGACCATCAAGAATGGAATGAATCAAGAAAGTAAGTAACTAGGTTCTAATTAGTTTAAGCTATAGGATAATCGGACCCATGACCACTTGGTGATTATCCTTAAAAGTTCATTGAAACTAATTCCCCGCTCCCCTAATTATTTAGGCTTTGGTCAAAAGTCACTACTGGTTTAGCAACGAATGACTTGGATTCAGCCACAGATGAGAAAACTTTCATTGAGAATAAACAACGTGAAGACACCGCTAATCGTCAAAAGGAGGGTCTTCAATGGCATCCTCGCTTCTTTGATTTCAACGAAAAGGAAGAATATGTATTCAAGGGTATAGCAGGGTAAGTCATTTGTAGCAGAAACAACAACTCCTTTTCTATTTAAAACACAAAGCTAATAACTGGTTTTAGTACTGATTATAAGAATCTTTCACAAGCCAAAGAACATCTTGAGAAGCATATCTTTTCCCAAGCGCACAGTGCCACCCCCACTTCTCCTAAAGAAACTTTCATTAACGAACGTGGTCAGAAGGTTCTTTCTTCTGAGCGTAGTCCAATCACTGCCTAGAAGAAATGGGATTTCGATTTTCCTAGTGAAACGGTCTTTTATATTTTTCATTTAAAGTTCGTAAAAGCGTAAACAACATACACATTCATCATTTTTTTGTCTTTCAAATTAAACGATCACGTTGAAATAATGATCCAATCATACCCATCTTCACTCCGTCTTTTCCTATCCCTCCATTCTTGAACTTACGCTGTGAGTTTATGGAATCATCCTCACCTATGAAAACACAAAGCTAATAACTGGTTTTAGTACTGATTATAAGAATCTTTCACAAGCCAAAGAACATCTTGAGAAGCATATCTTTTCCCAAGCGCACAGTGCCACCCCCACTTCTCCTAAAGAAACTTTCATTAACGAACGTGGTCAGAAGGTTCTTTCTTCTGAGCGTAGTCCAATCACTGCCTAGAAGAAATGGGATTTCGATTTTCCTAGTGAAACGGTCTTTTATATTTTTCATTTAAAGTTCGTAAAAGCGTAAACAACATACACATTCATCATTTTTTTGTCTTTCAAATTAAACGATCACGTTGAAATAATGATCCAATCATACCCATCTTCACTCCGTCTTTTCCTATCCCTCCATTCTTGAACTTACGCTGTGAGTTTATGGAATCATCCTCACCTATGATTATTACACACAACATGATTACTTAATAAAACATATCAGGTAATATGAAACCATATCGTATTCAACAAAATTTGTTTCAATACGCCACTTGAAAATATCGCCTGTTGACTTTTTGCCCTTGCTTTCGGACGGGAGACAAGAAGTGAGACTAAAATAACATTGAGGAGATAAGTTAGATGCATCGTTTGCAATTTGTGTCATGCAGTAGATGCACGGTCCTCGGATAACCAGAGAAAAACAAATAAGATACAAAGCAAACACATCGTCATATGGCTGATCCAGTGACCCCCTTTTTTTCTATTGAAGGTACAATAATGTCCATCTGTAAAGGATGATAAAATAATTGTGTAAAATTCAGGTTGATGTAAAAGAAAAAATATTTCTTAGAAACATACGTAGGACATCTAAATGCTTATCTTCTACCATTACAGTTAAAATAACGCGCTACGGAAAGTAAAGTTTGGCGATCAAATAAATCTTCTATATCAAGGGATTCCTATTTTGGCGAAAATTAATCTGAGGATCCCTGGGAAAAAAATGCTTTGGACGGAACTTCAACGTTAACCGTTGTACGCTCGCAATATAGAAGCCAAACCAAGCTCAGAAGTTACACTGTGCTCTACGAACTGATAATTGTGTAGAACTTGACTTTTGCTCCCTCTTTCTTTTATTAATAACCAAATTATACACTCGTTAGTTTGATCAAAGATAAATTTATTAAAGTATTATTATTATCTTTTGGAACTATGAGTACTTTACAGGAATAGAAGGGGGAGGGGGGTCAACTTACAATTGCAGATGCAGATCCGGTCAGACATCTTTTGCTTTTTGTTGTAAGGATCAAATGTATTGTGTGAACACCCCGTGTATTATTTTTTGTTTGCCTTAACAGATTCATCGGAAATGACGGGTTCTTCAATTTCAGTCTTTAATCCGTCCTCGATATCTTTTTTGACCAATTCACCGTCAACAATGTAAGGACGTGTAACCACTTTGTTTGGATTGTATTCGTCGAACTCTTTTTCGAGGTCTTTGTAACCTGCAAGCTTATAGACAATTGCACTTACAATGTAAGTCAGAATAAAAGCACCAATAATAATAATACCGATGTACTCGAAGCTGTCAGAGAGGAAGTACCAGAATCTCCACCATCCATTATCTAATTCTAACTGCTCACCGATCAGTGCAAAAAGTTCGATTAAAGCTACCACAATAGCTACAATAACACTGATGGATGTGATGGTCAAGTTGTAGAAAAGCTTTCGAACAGGATTGATGTAAGCCCAAGTATAAGTAAAGAGCATTAAAATACTGTCCAAAGAATCGATCAGACCCATACCTAGAATTGAAGTTAGGTAAACGAAATACTTATCGAGACTGATTGATTTTTTCCTTACCAGATGCGAAAAGGAGCGGAAGTAGAATAATGAGCCACATGGACATGCCCTGTGCACCCTGAATTGCAGTAATACCCAAAAGGGTAACCTCTGAAGCAGTATCAAAACCGAGACCGAAGAGAAAGCCAAGGGGATACATTTTCCAGGATGCATCAACAAATCGAAACACAGGACGGAAGAAACGACCCAACAGACCTCTGTTATTCAAGTATTCTTCAATGTCAATCTCTGTGTAGACACCGTCTCTTTTTACTCTTCGCATTGTCTTGATAACACCGATCATACAGATCAAGTTCAAAATAGCAATAAGAGTCAGAAATGCAATGGAGACAGATGTACCGATCAAACCACCAATTTGAGAGAAGTCGTCAATATTACTCGCCACAGCATTCGCTGTTGCCGCAACGATAATTGATGTGATAAATACGACAGTAGAATGACCCAGTGAGAAAAATAAACCAACGCAAACGGGATGTTGATTATTATTCAAGAGCTTACGAGTAACATTATCAATAGCGGAAATATGATCTATATGTACATACAATAGATGTGAGTAGAAGTTACACGGAGTAAAAAGTGTTCACATTACCTGCATCAACGGCATGTCGAAGACCCAGCGTATAAGCAAGAGCACCAGTACCAATCATCGAAGGATAAGGCTTAAAGACACATACAGCAATAATCCAAATGATGATGTTTTCCAGACCTAAACCACCTAAGAGCAAAAGGACTTTTGGACGAACTTTGTGCGGATCAGGGCCGAAAAAGATCTTGTATGCAAAGGAGTTTTCATCCATATAATTTAATGCGAATGTCCCAAGTCTCCCTGGTTGATACTTTTCTTGCTCTTTGATTTCCTTGTTCTCTTCCATAGCTATTGTTTGTAATAATGAAAAAAAAAGAAAATAAAGTATATACCGTGGTAAAGAATATTTATAACAAAGCAACGGTACAGAAGTATTCATACACCGCTTTAATAATTTGTTGAAGGACAAAGCTCGCATATAAGAGGTTCCAAGTGACTGTCATAAGTGCACTGGATGGTTATCTATCATGTAACATATCTATCACGGTAAGACAACACTTACAAAATTAAGGTTCATTTCAAGGTTAATGTTTTAATGGGTTTATTGACTTTAAAGTACAAATTATACTTTTGCAGAAAATCCAGAACACAAAGAAGCTCTTATTCTGAAGTTTTTTATATGACACTTCACACATTTGCCTCTATATAACTTCAATGAAGAGAGGGGAGGCAGCATCGATTTTACGATTTGAATGGCAGCCTTTTCATCTGCGTTGTTCTAAGAATTCTGCACAGTTAAAGTCTTACAAACTGCAACGAGATGGAGTGTACCAGTCACTGCATTAGATCATTTACAAAAGTCTGTTACAAAGCTCGGGTAATTGGCAAATAATGGTCTCTTTCCGTACAATTATACAAATTTATACGAAAAGAAGGACGAAAAAGAAAAAGATAGAATACGAGGAAGAAGACCAGAAAAATGAACTATTATATCGTCTATCTTATCTACCATTATAGTAGAAATTATCGTTATCTGTTATGACCTATATTTCATTGCAGCGGGGAAAGCGGGGGCAATTTTAATCTTATATATTTCTAAATTAAATTGTGAGAGTAAACTTTATGTTATCTCGACATAAATGTAGATCACAGTTTTTCTGCATGGTAAGAGTTCCATGGAAAGAGATTTTTACAAAAAAGAGAAGGAGAGAAAAACCAGAGGAAACATCACCCACTAACTGTAAAGTAATCGAATTGTGCTTCTGAGAAATATCTTTCAAAATTTAGATGATCTTTTTTCATTTTCTTCGTGGTGTAACCATTATCAACAAAAAATCGCCAAATATAGAACTTTATACGTACATCGTTGAGGTATATTTGTTTCATCAACCAATTGCTCTTCTGTATAACAATATCAGTGAGGAGTAATAATGTCAGAGAAATAGAACCATATCTTGATGAAGTGACTCTTTTTTTTCGATCGTGCGTCGTGTTAATGAGTTTGCCCTCGGGCGAAAATTTAACCGTCATAATACTTGTATTAATCGATCTATAGAAAAGATAAGCGGCCAAAGAACGACTAGTTGAGAAAAAAAGAGTCACTGCTACCTGTGACGAGGGAGGATTTTCACACAACAAATGAAAGATTTCTTTACTTAACAAAGTCAAAGCTCCACTCTCAATAAGCAAACCTTATATATCCTTATATATTCCCCTTGAAAGCTGTATACGAACTATAAAAATAAGAAATCGGACTTGTCCTAAAGAACTCACGGTCACTATCGCACCTATTGAAGGCTCCAAAGCACTTGGTTAACTATGTACAGGCTTTTATGCGGTCTATATCCTTTGTCACATTGTCAATTGTATAAGATAGACTTCTTCGTTAAATCAAGAGCTTTATACACCATACTTTTTAATATTTTTCTTTCGAGAGGAATACACAGTAAGTTGACATGACACACGTATGTCACGCAACGTAAGCAAAAATCAAGGGCTCATTATGATTTCTGTGTGTGCTTGTATGAATACGTTCCACTTAGATTGGAAATGTGCTAATATGAGAAAATTGTAATTTTTGGAAAAGATTTTATGTTACACGACACTAGATTGGAA
>AZYI01000249.1:0-37434 GCA_000587855.1 Mucor irregularis B50
GTATTGTAGTAAAGAATCGAGGGTTCAGTACTGTTGACTCATTATTTGACCGAAAGTTTAGGAAGGAGAGTACAGCGCATAGAGATGCTTAAATAGCAGTAAGAGGTTGTTTGTTTTTGACTACAGGCTGCAGCTATTACGTAGTATAGCTTTGTACGGGCACATATACACAATACACAACGACGTTCAGTGTACGGGAACATGCGGATTGATGGAAACCTTTCAATTTGAAAACCAGCACGAGAAGAGAGAGATGATGAACACTCCACCGAAATTGTTTGGAAAGGTGTATATGATGTACAGAGGAAGTGTGTGTTGGTAGGGCTATTGCTTCACTTTGGCACCCATTGGTGGAGAAAACAATAAATGCAGAGTACGGTGATTTGAAACAGCACTATCAGGTGAAAAAGTGGAAGATGATAGAATGCTTTTCAAAGAGAAAAAAAAGTAGGTGTATCAAGGAGAAGAAAAAGAAAGAGTATATTTTTGTAAAATAAATTTTATTATTTTATTTTTAATCAAGTTCTACAAGTGTTGAACCTTGCAATTCAAAATTGTTATGGCTGTTGGTGGCCAAGATGGAAAAGTCATCCGTATATAGGAGATCTTCCTCGTAGCTCTCGCCAACATTCTCAGGTTCCCTCTCAAAGAAGTTTTCTTCGCCATCATCGTCTCTATAGCAAAAAAAGCGCTCGCCATCATTGTTGCTGTAGTGCTCGTTATATTTGTAGAAGCCGTTGTCGACATCAAAATAGTAGTGGCCTTTCTCGAGATCACCCTCGGTCACACCCTCGTCAAAGAAGTTTTGCTCATCTTCGTATTCTTCATCAACTAAATCAACAACAACGTTGGAACATTGTTCTATTATTTCGTCAAGTTCCATGTAAGAGGGGGGTGCTGAAGAGTTGCAGCAGTACTCGTCATCCGAGGAGTCCATTGTGAGATCAATGATCTCAATGTTTTCTTTTTGTTGAAAAATGGAAGGGTAAGTCATTATGTTTTGTTGAAAGAGATAAATAGTATGAGGTGCTAGAGAAGATGGTGGTGTGCTGATATAAAGCAGTTGTGTAAGGAAGTATTTAAAAAAAAAGGTATTCTTTTTTTTACTGGCAGCTTTAAATAAAAAAAAAGTTTCTTTATTACCAAATATAATATATGTGAATTGGTTAAGTGGGTTGTTATGCCAAAGAGGCAGAAAAGTGAACTCAGATATTCTTGCGAGGTTGCAATACCAGGTGGAGTTCGTTCATATATAGAGGGGAGTTTCTATGCTTTACTTGAAGTTGCCAAGGCACACGGTGTTGCAAAACATGACAATTCCATTTCCACTGTTTGTCTCTTTGACGAAGACGAAACTCCAAGACTAGCTGTTGTCGACGTGGCGAATATAGATTCCTCAGTTGCTTTGATTCCTATGGTGGTTCGTAATGGCGGAGAAGTTGTTGAAACAAAAAAGTTTTACGTGATCTCGCCAAGTAGTAGTTGTTCCACAGATTGGTCGAAAAAGAGTGCTGGAAAGCTGTCCAACCTGTGTTAAAAGTCTTTTGGAAAAAAAAAATGTTATATAGTGTCGCATGAGCACATCACATCATTTGTTTCAAGGTACTGGGAGATGGACCACAAGTGACTGAGTTCTTATGTCACAAGGGGCACGGAAGCAAGTACGGGTGCAGAATTTGCTTAACTCTTGGTGTCAAGCGAACTGATGGAGTAAACAAAGCTGGCATATAAAGCACTACATACCAAAGTAGAAATTATTGTGCTCGAACCAATAGTTGCAACTCCCCATAAATAATCGATTCTTACGCACTTCTTCCCCATTTAAGCAAAAAGGGTCGGGCTTGCGAGACTGAAAAGCATAAGAACCAATCTACTTGTTTCGATCCAGACAAACAGAGGGAGACCAGAAGTGGTGTTTTCAGTGCCGGTCTTGAACCCCACTGACCGAATATAAAACAATCACCGGATTTTTGGTGCCTTGGTGAATCCCTGTTTTTTTTCCAGATTAATGACCAACTTCGGTATCAAAAGATAAACACACATAGGTCATACCAGACATGTCTAGCAATGCTTTGTACTGCATCCTCACGGATATGAATAATCTGATCCTTACTCACACGTAAAATCCTCTCTGCTTGGTCTCCACTTTCCGGCTCAAAATGTCGTTGCTTTGCTACAGTTGCTTTCATAGGAGAAGACCATGTGGGCAACAGCCAAATTGAAGATTGGAATATGTAAGAGTTTTGCCATACAGGATGGCTAGTCAAAGTCGTACGAGAAGAGGGAGACAGTATCATGCTTAGTTGAATAGATACAGTAGTACCCATAGGCAAAGGTTTACCAGGCAAAGGCTCTATAACGAGCTTGGACACTATTCCTCCTCCTTGCAACGGGTCGTATAAAAGTGACAAGTCAGGTGATAGTGGCGCACTTTGTTGTTGTTGTTGGTATGGTTTGTTCGAAGTTTTTTTTCTATTTCCTTTAGGATCTGCGCTCAAAGCTCGTAATCCAACTTGTCCGCAACCTTGTAAGCTACATGTCACTGGGACTTGCTCCCAATAAGCTTGATCGCCCAAGTCACTTTCGATCGTCCATACAATAGTAAAATGTTGACCAACAACATATTCCGTTGGAGGTGGTTTCAAGAAACGGATATAATAAAGAGGCGTGTCGGTCATTGTAGTATTGCTTTACGACATGAGCAGATCTCTCGATCCCTCAAAAATGTTTTCAATAAATTGGCGGGAAGTAAAAATGGATTTAGTGAACCGGAATTTTTTGTTAACCATAAAACACGAAAAGTAAAAAAAAAAGAAAAAGCTCTATTTTACTATATGTTCAAGTTGCTTTAGACCCAGTCAGTGATATCCTTTTTGCCCCAAGTGCTCGTGTTATAATTAATTAAAAGTCTGTCATTATCATCGATTGTAATGAGACCTTTGGTGTGATAACTTGTCTCACCACGGAAATGCTTCTCTGCTTTGACTCTGATAACACGATAATTTTGACCTAACCTTAAACGATTCAGGGCATCCTCATCCCCTCCAAATTCGGGTGCTTTTGCCCAAGCCTCGGTTTTTGATTCAAAGTCATCGATCGTGTCCCAATAAAGTTTAATATTAGGAGTATCAGAGGGAATTAATCTGCTGCCTGCCACTGGGTACTCCTTCAACTCTAAATCATCTAAAGCTGGTCTACTAGAATCACCAGTGATAACAATGGGTAAACTATCAGGTGCAATATACTGCTCAAGTTCTTCTACATTCTTCGTGAAAACAATCTTGCTTGCAACGACAGGGTCAAGAATAGGCGTGATTAAGTTCCAGACTAAAATAAATAACCACGTTAATGATGTTCAACTTATGTCATAACAGCTATTTTTTTTGTCATTACTAGTAGAGAAAATCCAAGGCGCTTTGTGTACACATGCAAGTCCGAGAGTTTCAGGGTAATAAGCCTGGAAGCATCCAACTAAAAACTTGACAACATCAAAGTCCTAAATCATGCAGAACGTAAGAAATTTGTAATTTCCTGCTCTTAAAGACAAGTATGATTACCATGTTCGCCATAGTAAAGTTTTCTAAATTGAACACAATGCAAACAGTATCCATAGGATAGTCGCAAATCACTCGGGATGTCTCCATGATATATATAGTCAACAATTTCATGATTTCCAAGGGTTGGTCTTCCTTATGGTGCACTTGTACGTTAACAAAGCTGAACACACGTTGTAAGCAAACGGAATAACAGCCTGAAAATTTGTTCAAACTTACCAGACACCGCGAGCATTTCTATCCGGACCACCCAAGGTAACCATCTTTTTCTTCAATTGCTCTCTAAAAATTGCACCATAGCCATCCTTCAACCGGTTCAACTCTTCTATTAAACCAGTTTCACCAAGACTTACTATCTCATTGATTCTCATTTCCAGACGCCAGCGCAAGGTGTTCGTCAACATATCAAAAGCGGCGTCGATATCCCATTTTCTTGCACGAAGAAAACGCAAGATGGTAGAATCTGGATTGTCAGTGGCCACCATACCCCAAAAGGCCTCACGTAATAATGAGCCTGGAATTAAGGGTAATGCTTTTTCTAGCGGCAAAGATGTCCAACGTGGATCCGTTGTTGCACTCAAAAAAAGATCATGCTGCGGTTCTTCTTTTTTGGCTCCAAATCCAAAAAGCCCACCTTTTTTGGCAGGTTGTTCCTTGCTGTAGTCAGGGAAATGAATCTCATCACCAGGTTGGTTAAATAGTTCGAAAAGTCGAAGCCATACTTTTTTCAACATATCGACTTGAGCCGCATCTAACGCTCCTGCGTTACCAGGTTTACGGTTTTCTAAGGATATATTTCCATTGTCTGGGAATACGATAGGCATATTATTCGTTCGACTAATTAAAAAATGTGCAGTAAATATAAATAATGGAGAGTACGAAAAGGAGAAAAAAGAAGATAAATTAGGTGCGTTGCTGTCACTTTTTTATCATTTTTTTTGTTTCACTGAGTTGGTTCTTTGCTTTTTCTGTATGACGTCGATTGATTGAGATTCGATAATATTACTTTTTTTAGAAACTGGCATGAATGTTTGTATTATCTGATTATGTAAATTTGGCTGAGTTGTGTCTTGATAGATTGTGGATAGAGTGTGTCCTCGATGAAAATCTGAGTGGAATTCCAGATGCTGTATTGAGGTGCTGTATTGAGATCATAGAAAAGATTTTTATTCTTGTGAGAATATGAAATAAGTTGAGACGTTAAATGTATCGGACAGTAATAGTTGAAGCAATTTGTTCTTTGAAACAATAACTAAGTTCAAAAAGAAAATCTGTGATCTAAACCGCCAAATTCGCGACTTTTGCAATTATTGTTCGCCCAAAATTGGGGGCAGCCAAAATTAATTTCTTGATTACTCTCTTCAATTAAAATCACCTCATCCATTTTAAAATTTCAAAGCTGCTAATTGAGGTCATATAACATGTGTGTTCACTATCCAGTCTGCAGTACTCAGTAGTAAATATCGCAAGTCAAAGGTTTGCCGTTCTTGCAAAGGCGCTTAGTTCATCGAGGGCATCATCTCTCTCCATAGCATACTCCTCACTTGCCAAGATAGTGGTATATTACGGAAAAGAGACGTAAACACCAAAAAAATATCTACCATATTGCAAAGAGCATTCTATTCGGAAGTGATCGATTTCCAACCTTTCACCGCGAAAAACTAACAACTTTTGAGTTTCCTTTTGCTCTGTCCCAAAAAAATATAAAAAATAAAGCGTTGAGCTTAATCGTAGTCAGGAGAAGTTGTTTGATTTTATTGAATGCAAGTTTAAGCAGAGCGTTTGGTCGTTTTTAAAAAGATCTACATTCTCACACCATACACTTTCGCAACCTTTGCAACTGCACCTTTCGGGATATCAGAAGATGAATTGATGATATTAAATAATCCTTGAATTGCTATATAATAGAGTTAGCATTTGTGAGTTCAATAATTATCAACAAGTAGTGCAAATACCTTGCTGATGCTTTTTGCCTAAAAACATGATCAACATGTCTATACGCTTAACCAACGATAAACCCTCAAGTACTTTGAATATATCCTCGGGTGTTTTCTCTTTAGTATATCTTGATTCAATCAGTTCAATCATCTTTTCAAATTGATCCGACTCTAGTGACGATTTGAAAAGAGAAGAGAAAGATGTAGGTGGAATACACTAAAAACCGTACGCTAGCAATTTTAGTAACGCGCTGTTAGAGGCACTGATTTCCTTTTCATCTCGTACCTGAAAGTATTGATATAAAACGTCATCGCCTCTGCCTTTGTAAGTTTTCCAGTCTCGTTCAAACTCAAAATTAGTACGTGGACAAGTAAAGTTGACAACAGGCTGTACTTTTGGTGTCGATGTGACGATGGGCTTTGCTGCAACTGATGTATCAACTTTGTTCTCATTTGATTGAGGTGGTATCTTGGTGTTTTCAATTGATACTGCACGTTCGTTTTGTGGAGATGGTAAGGGTGTTATCTTCTTTTCTTCGATCTTTACTGATTTTGTAACAGGTGGTGTCTTTTTCGCTTCAGAGTAAGCTTCGTCAATTACATTAATCGGTAGTCTGCGTTTTTCGACTACCACAGAAGGCTCAGGCTAATCAATGAGAAAATGTTTTAGCAAGCGCCTATTTCGCCCTGGAGGGACGCTTTCCTACCTTTGGTTTCTCTTTCATTTTGGGCTGGGCGGGTAACTTTTTCAACTCGTCCAAAATTGATTTATTATTGGGTTCAATCGCCAGACCAGCTTCGAAATCTGAAAAAGACCAATTGATTAGAGCATATTTATGAATATGCATAAATTCAACAATTCATTACCTCTTCTAGCTTCGATCACTCTGCCCAACTCTCTTAAAGCAATACCACGTCTCCAAAGTGCTTTTACATTTTTCGGTTGTAATTGAATACCTCGAGTACAATCCTTTTCTGCTTCTAAAAAACTGAATACTGTGTTTAGACCCAATCATACACCCACAGTATCCACTTTACTTTAATACCTATTTACGTTTTTAAATAAGCCATAGCACGATTTACAAAATAGACAGACACTGTTGGGTCTAGATCAATAGCCTTTCCATAGTGTAAAATGGCATTTTTGTAGTCTTTTTTTGACAAAGTATTCGTTTCCCTGAATTCAACATTGAGTGAGTCAATTAGTGTGTACGTCGAATAGCATTTTCCATACTTTAGCCTTCTCTGCCTCTGCTTTCTCGGTTCTTGTCTGAGGTGTCTTTTTCGCCGGTGTTGTGGGTACTGTTGCTGCCGCTGCTACTGCTGCCTTGTTAAGTTGTGGTGGTTTCTATTAGAGAGTTATTAAATATTCCAAACAGGTTTGTAAGAGCGTCAAACTGTCATACCTTGTTGTTGGACAATGCACAGTATCCACTTTACTTTAATACCTATTCGTTTTTAAATAAGCCATAGCACGATTTACAAAATAGACAGACACTGTTGGGTCTAGATCAATAGCCTTTCCATAGTGTAAAATGGCATTTTTGTAGTCTTTTTTGACAAAGTATTCGTTTCCCTGAATTCAACATTGAGTGAGTCAATTTCGACAACAATCGAATAGCATTTTCCATACTTTAGCCTTCTCTGCCTCTGCTTTCTCGGTTCTTGTCTGAGGTGTCTTTTTCGCCGGTGTTGTGGGTACTGTTGCTGCCGCTGCTACTGCTGCCTTGTTAAGTTGTGGTGGTTTCTATTAGAGAGTTATTAAATATTCCAAACAGGTTTGTAAGAGCGTCAAACTGTCATACCTTGTTGTTGGACAATGTTTCTAAGCCTAAAGGTTTCAAATTGTCGAGTACGATTTCGCTGGAAGTTCGTATAGGAGGAAGAGCCTTTCAAATAGAAAAGGGTCAAAATTCAAATCGTTTTAAAATGCTTGTAAGTTGTATTGAACTTTACTTTCTCGTGAACAGGCTTCCTTCTGCTTAAAGCTTCGTCCTTAGCATTGATATCTTTTTGCCAAGCCAAAAGGTCTTTCCATATACTCTCTGACATGATCGTTGAATACGCGAGAGGAAAGGGATATTGAATAAGCCACTGTTTCAACTTCTTATTGGACACATTTTCGCTTGTTCAAATTCTGATGTTCTGCACAGTCATAGATACTTACGTAGCGGATTTGATGATTTGGTGATGGTATGTCGCTAGGTTATGTATGATTTGTACAAGTAAAATCAAACTCTTGTTAATTTTTACGAAAATTTACTTAATATGGTGTAGGATTATCAAGTTACTCATAAGTAAAAGGATCAATGGTCGACTGCTATCGTCGTGTTAGGTTGACACTTGTGAACGTTTCATGCCTCTCTATGAGCGGCCAATGAAATGTTTGTCAAAACAAACGAAATCTATGACGCTAAAAAAAGTGAAGTTAGCAGGATTTGAAGTTGGAAAAATCTCCTCTTCCTTTTTCTAACTAATACATCATGTCAGATTTACCTATTTTTGACAAAGACCCTTCTATTGACGTACATGCACCTGCATCTACTTACTATACAACAGGTGATAACGCCAGACAGAGAACCAGAACATACACGGTAATATATTTGACAAG
Source organism: Mucor irregularis B50 (assembly GCA_000587855.1). Classification (NCBI taxonomy): domain Eukaryota; kingdom Fungi; phylum Mucoromycota; class Mucoromycetes; order Mucorales; family Mucoraceae; genus Mucor; species Mucor irregularis. The sequence continues at coordinate 8,103 of AZYI01000249.1, forward strand.
TCTCCTCTTTCGTTCATACGACATTGTACTGACCATTGACATTCTTTATAATTACAGAAAAGTCATTTAGAAAACACTCCCAATAATGGAGGTTTAGAAGGCACTCGTAGACGACGAGCTTCTCATGGTACGTATCACTCTTTAGATTCTTTTTTGACGGGTTTTTAACTTTTTCCTTACTCGCAAACAAACAAAACAGATGACAAGAATAAAGCACGTCGTTTCTTGATTGACGTGGAGGAAACTCAACGCAAGATTTTAGAGCAAGAAGATACTGACGGTGATTTCCAGATTACTATCAATGATTTAGGACCCAAAACCATGTCATTAGGCACTGCTGACTCGGGCGGTTACCGAAAGATTGATATTCGCGGAACCTATATGCTTTCAAACTTATTGCAAGAGCTTGCCCTCGCACATGATTACGGCAGAAAGCATATTGTTTTGGATGAAGCGAGACTAAACGAAAATCCAGTAGACAGACTTTCTCGTATGATTCGCTTCAATTTTTGGGATGGCCTTACTCGCCGTATTGACTCCGACTCGCTCGAAGTGATTTGCCCAGATCCAAAAAACCGATCATCCAATATTCATCCTCGCATTTATGTTCCTCACGAAGATACAAAGGCATACGAATTTTACACCAAAGTAGCTGAAGTACGCAAGCATATGAATTTGGAGGTTGAGTATTTACCTAAAGTGATCACAGCTGAATACGTCAAGAGCATCAACGATCGTCCTGGGCTACTGACTTTAGCTATGCGCAAAGTAAAGGACAGTCAAGGAAATGATACATACGTCGGTGAGCCATTTGTGGTACCCGGTGGTAGATTTAATGAAATGTATGGATGGGACTCCTACTTTTCAGCTCTCGGTTTGTTGGAAGATGGCCGCTTAGAATTAGTAAAGAGTATGGTGGAGAATTTCGCCTACCAAATCAAACATTATGGCAAAATTTTGAATGCCAATCGCTCCTATTACCTCTCTCGATCTCAGCCACCATTTTTGACCGACATGACTCTCAAAGTGTACGAAAGACTTCACCCTGATGATGTGGAGGAAAACAAGGCTTGGTTGAGACGCGTTTTGAAATCAGCCATTAAGGAATATTGGAACGTCTGGATGTCTGAACCTCGTTTGGATAAGAAGACCATGCTTTCTAGATATCGCCCCGACGGCTCCGGTATTCCTCCCGAGACAGAAGCCTCCCACTTTGTTCACATCATCGAACCTTTTGCTCATAAACACAACTTGACAGTGGATGAGTTCAACGTTAAATACAATGATGGAGAAATCAAAGAGCCCGAGCTTGATGAATACTTTTTACACGATCGTGCTGTTAGAGAGTCTGGTCATGATACCACTTACCGTTTTGAGAAAGTGTGTGCAAACTTGGCAACCATTGATTTGAACTCCTTACTGTACAAGTACGAAATGGATATCGCTGATGCTATAAGAGATTATTTAGACGACGATATGGAGGATTTTGATGGCGTTAAACAACATGCAGAAGATTGGCTTGAAAGAGCAAAGCAACGTCGTGAGCGTATCGACAAGTATTTGTGGAACGAGAAGGAATCTCTTTACTTTGATTATGATACCGTCAAAGAAGAACAAACTACGTACGAGAGTGTCACTACTTTCTGGGCTCTTTGGGCAGGATGTGCTAGCCAAGATCAAGCACAAAGTATGGTCAAACATTCTCTTTCAAAGTTTGAAGTGTTGGGAGGTCTCGTGTCGGGTACAGAAGAATCTCGTGGTGTCACATCTTTGGAGAGACCCAATCGTCAATGGGATTTCCCCTTTGGTTGGGCTCCTCATCAAATGTTAACTTGGGTTGGGTTAGATAAGTACGGTATGCGAGAAACTGCCGCTCGATTGAGTTACCGTTGGTTATTCACGTAAGTTGAAAGATGACTAGATCCGTAAAGTGAAAGCAATGTATTGACGACGTTATATATATTAGAATTACCAAGGGCTTTGTGGATTTTAATGGTGTAGTCCCTGAAAAGTTCGATGTCGTTAGTTTATCTCATAAAGTAGAAGTAGAGTATGGTAACGTAGGAACTGATTTTAAGTGTGTTCCCCGTGAAGGTTTTGGCTGGATGAACGCATCATACCAAGTGGGATTGAGCTATTTAACTACACAAATGCGTCGTGCTTTAGGTGCATGTACACTTCCTGATCTATTGTTCGAAAAGGCTATGATTCGTGAACATCGTATGTTGGGTATCACTCCTGAAGAAGAGGAGTTGGCCATGCTCCGTCGTCGCAAGTCCACTATTGCTGCCAAGAACATCACTCGCAACGGTAGTATCAATGCTGCTGTCACCCGTATATCTGTTTCTGAGGGCTCCCACTTTTAATTTTCCCATTTATATATAACACATTCATGTAAAAATAATTAAATTATAAAGAAGACGTGTATAGAATTTTTATCATTTCAAGTGCGCAAGTAAAACTCTTATTCTACGTAGCGTACTTTACATTTTCGCAAAAAGCCCTTTAGATTTTGGAGAGACGTTCATCCTTAAGCAATTGAAGCAACTTGACACTTGCTCCCCAGCTGGATTGGTAACCTAGCGTCAAATTGTGAGTATTTACTTGATCTATTACTCGTAGGAAAATTGATATCTTACCGTGAGAACCATGGCCATAGTTGTGACACACGGTTACTTTTTGACCATTGGATCGACCTAATAACATGCATAAACAAATAAGAAAAAGGCTTCCAGTTGTTGATTTGATCTAACAAGACTTACGTCTGGTTTCCTTCTCTAAACGAATACCATTCTCACGGGCAGGTCTGAAACCAACGTTGACAGATACGATGTCGAATGCTTCAACACCCTTGTTGTGTGTAATTTCAGGATACAACTTGTATACTCTCTCCAAGATATCCTTAGTGACAGCATCGTCGGGTGCAGTGGCTCTATTGACACGATCGACGGTACCTCCGCAGATTACAGTTCCGTCATCTCTGGGGATAATATAAGTCCAAAGATCGGTACCTAAAAAATGGTTTAATGCCAAAAGTGTATGAAAGCACATGGAGTTTAAAAGTCGACTTACTATCGATGTAGTGTTGAGTCTAATTATGAGTCAATCTCTTGTTAGCATGCTGTGTAACTTTTTTAAAGACGATGTATTTTACCTTGATGTGAGGAGCGCGGACAAGTACAGTCTGTCCACGAACAGGGTACATAGTATGATCTTTCACGTCAGTAAGGTAATAAGATCCCAAACCAGTGCAGTTGATGACAGTGTCAGCTTCCTTGTATTGCTCAATGAGTTGGCCAAGACTTTCAAATGATCCTCTTTCGAGACGACCACCCAATTCCTTGAGAGTCTTTACAAGCCATTTCAAATAGGTAGGAACGGTTGCTGTAACTAAAATTCACCCAAAGAACATTTAGCCGTGAGAAAATCTTTAAAGGAAAAGATAATCACTACTTACAAGATTGAAAAGTATATCCAGAAACAGCCCCGGGGATCAGTTGATTTCGGGGAATTTCCTCGACCTACATCAATGGGTTTGGTATTTTACTTGGTATCTTACTTTTGTTTAAAACCGTTATAATGCACTGATCACTTACATCGTAATAAATATCGCGAAAGTGTGTACGTTCTTCACCGGGAGGAGCAGGGTCTTTGAAATATTGAACACCGCGGCTATACATACGTACACACTAATGAGTTGGCCAAGACTTTCAAATGATCCTCTTTCGAGACGACCACCCAATTCCTTGAGAGTCTTTACAAGCCATTTCAAATAGGTAGGAACGGTTGCTGTAACTAAAATTCACCCAAAGAACATTTAGCCGTGAGAAAATCTTTAAAGGAAAAGATAATCACTACTTACAAGATTGAAAAGTATATCCAGAAACAGCCCCGGGGATCAGTTGATTTCGGGGAATTTCCTCGACCTACATCAATGGGTTTGGTATTTTACTTGGTATCTTACTTTTGTTTAAAACCGTTATAATGCACTGATCACTTACATCGTAATAAATATCGCGAACCCAAAGAGGATCTTCACCGGGAGGAGCAGGGTCTTTGAAATATTGAACACCGCGGCTATACATAATGTGAGCTTCAGGTTCAGTATCAGCGAGACGCTTGAACTCCTTCATAGAATACGAATCAATTTCTATTATTGCTCAAGTCTTAGAATTGTAGGTAGATTTGCTATTATGTAGATGTCTTTCCTTACCGATCAAGCGTTTGTCTGTAGTTTGAGCAAAAGTGAGAACAGAGGCACCAGCCCAGGGAGACGTATACTCGGTAGACATGTCACCAGGAACATGTTTACCAACAACAGTGACATTTTTGAAACCATCTCTCAAAAGAGTGATAGCGGTTGTTAAACCACTGACACCAGCGCCTATGTTGTAAGTGTTTGAACGAGTTATAATTCGTCTAGAAAGAGGCAGCTATAGTTTAATACTTGATATTTACCAAGAACTACAATATTTTTATCAGACATAATTGGAAAAAGAAAAGAAGATAACCGAATCCAGAATTTAACCTTAAATCTCGAAAAATGACACACACACACGCACACATTCGCAGTGAAATCACTCATGATTACACAAACATGTTAAATGTCCGCTTGGGTTCGCTAACTAGTTTGGATTGGCTGGATTGGTTGGGCAGGGGGTGTGCTGCTAAACAAAACAATGAAATCGATTACGCACGCCTCTTTTTCTCCTATTAGTCTTTTTTTATATTATAAAAAAAACCTAACCATCCATCCATCCATCCTACCACAACAACAAAAGGTATGTCGTCTACTACTTTGGAAGCAACTGGGCTCTTTTTCCATATTTTCAACTCCTCCGATGTCAAAAATACGTGTCTCTCTGCTTGATGGTTTTTTTTTACATAAAAAAAATGGGAATTTAAGCCAAAATGAATATAACAAAACAATGAACGCACACACACACACACACCATCTTGAAATGATGCTCATCTTTCACAACCCACATTCGCGACATTTATTTGTACAGCAGATGTTTTTAAACGCGCCTCTTTTATACACACACTTACACACCCACATACACACCTCTTTTCTCTTGCTGTTTGGTGATTTGATGAAGTTGTTTAATTGGCAATTTATATACCCACGCACACAATTTGGAATTTCTCCTTCTTTTACAACATTTCATCTTTTTTTCTTTTAAACACAAACGCAAAAAACTCGTATTCGCCTCTCCTTGTTTGATGGTTGCAAGAGTCGCGTTGTTTTGCCCACTTCTCTCTTTTTATTTTTCGTCTCGTTTTAATTTTTTACCTGAAGATGATGACGCGTCCCCTCCCTTTCGTTCAGTTTTTGTTATATTGCACGTTCATTTTTTTTTTACGCTTGCACACACATATGCACACACAAACACGACACACAAAAAGAAAAAATAAGCAAGAATATATATCAAGACTGGAGAAAATATTGGAGAGAAAGCCTTTGTTGTTTTTTTTTGTTATATGTTTATTTGATTACATGAATTTTAATCCGTTTCAATCTCTCTCTCTCTTCAAAAAGTATATTTGAACACTATGTCCGCTGACCACGCTGATGATCTCATTGATTACGAGGAAGAAGACGAGCAAACCATCCAACAAGAGGCTGCCGCTGCTCAACAAGCTGAAGCTTTAAAGGCTGATGACGACGACAAGAAAGACAAGAAAGGTTCTTATGTCGGTATTCACTCCACTGGTTTCCGTGACTTCCTCTTGAAGCCTGAACTTTTAAGAAGTATCGTTGATTGTGGTTTTGAACATCCTTCTGAAGGTATGTTTACATTGTATTTTTTCCTGGCACGCGCAAGTCGTCATCGATTGGAATAATTTAATAATATCGCGTCATCCATTACAGTTCAACAAGAATGTATTCCTCAATCTATTTTGGGTATGGATGTCCTCTGTCAAGCCAAATCTGGTATGGGTAAGACTGCCGTCTTTGTTCTTGCCACTCTTCAACAACTTGAACCTGTTAACGGCGAAGTTTCCGTTATTGTTCTCTGTCACACTCGTGAATTGGCTTTCCAAATCAAGAACGAATATGCTCGTTTCTCCAAGTATCTTCCTGATATCCGTACTGAAGTTTTCTATGGTGGTGTCCCTATGACTAAGGATGTTGAAATCTTGAAGGACAAGTCCAAGTGTCCCCATATCCTTGTCGGTACTCCTGGCCGTGTCTTGGCCTTGATCCGTGATAAGCACCTCAAGTTGGCTAATGTTAAGCATTTCGTTCTTGATGAATGTGATAAGATGTTGGAACAACTCGATATGCGTCGTGATGTTCAAGATATTTTCCGTGCCACTCCTCACCACAAGCAAGTCATGATGTTCTCCGCCACTTTGGCCAAGGAAATGCGTCCTGTTTGCAAGAAGTTCATGCAAAACCCTCTTGAAATCTATGTCGATGATGAAGCCAAGTTAACACTTCACGGTCTTCAACAATTCTATATCAAGATGGAAGAAAGAGAAAAGAACCGTAAGCTCAACGATCTCTTGGATACTTTAGAATTCAATCAAGTCTGTATCTTTGTTCGTTCCGTCTCTCGTGCCAACGAATTGAACCGTATTCTTTCTGACTGTAATTTCCCCAGTATCTGTATTCACTCTCAAATGACTCAAGATGAACGTATCAAGCGTTATAAATCATTCAAGGACTTTGAAAAGCGTATCATGGTCGCCACCGATATCTTTGGTCGTGGTATTGATATTGAACGTGTCAACATTGTCATCAACTACGATATGCCTGATGGTGCTGATACTTACTTGCACAGAGTTGGTCGTGCTGGTCGTTTCGGTACTAAGGGTCTTGGTATCACCTTTGTTTCTGATGAAAAGGATACTCAAGTCTTGAACGATGTTCAAAGCAGATTCGAAGTCAACATTGTTCCTCTTCCCGAGGAAGTTGATATCAATACTTATATGACTTCTTAAATAACTTGTCTTTTCTCTCTCTCTCTCTCTTCTTTTTTTTCCGTTTTCACTTAATTTCTTCTTTATTCCACTCTCTTATTGTCTCATATAAATTTTTTTCTTCACATACAACACAGTTTTTTTTTTTTTTTTACATTTCACTTCGGTATGACGAAATAAATTCACTTGTGCTCGCTCCCATAGCCCAATCAATCTCACCAAATTTTTTAATCCCGGCTATATGATGCAATGCAAAACATTTTTTTCATTTCTTCTTCTCTTTCATACTTTTAAAAATGCTTCGTCTTCCAAGAGTTGTGAACGCAAATACATTAAAGGCTTGTACTCGCCAATCAAGTGCATTTAGACCCATCGCACAACAAAGCAGACAGTTTTCTGTTGTCAACACCCAAAAGCGTAAAGTACATTGTCAATGATTTGTGAGAGAAAATTATTTACCGTGTCAACCTCTTTTCTAGAATTCTTTACTCCCGTCAAACGCGCTTTTGACACAAAGAACACATCCTTTGGAGCTTCCAAGATCCTTGCCTTGGCCACTGTCAGCAGTGCCACCACACCATTATTGTTCAGAAACCCTGTACACTGTCAAGGTATGTTATTATCAGCATAAAGTGTGAAGAATAATTGTTTTGACATGACTACGTATGATAGCTGCTTTCGCTCAAAGAAATGAAACCTTAGACGCTGCTGTCAAGGAGAGCAATCGAATTTCCGCACAAAGTAGCAACAAACCTATTTTCAACAAAGGTGAACTCACTTTCGGTACTTTTTTGGGTATCTGTACAGGGTTCTTGGTCAAGAAAGTCGGTAAAATCTTTGCAGCCTTTGTAGGCACTGGCTTTGTATTTTTGCAGGTAAAATTAGTAACGCATGAAAGAGTGGTGTGATGCAATCCTAACTTTATTGTATCTATGATAGTACCTGTCGCAACAAGGTTACGTTACAGTTCACTGGGATCGTTTAGAAGGAAGATACATTAGTACTTTGGATAAGGATGGAGATGGTAAAGTTTCAAAGCGTGATCTTCACAGCAAGTGGCAAACATTCATCAACTTGTTAACAAACAATATTCAATTTAAATCTACCTTCTTGATTGGATTTTATGCTGGTATGCGTTATGGATAAATGCATAATTTTGCCCTAATAAAATAATAAAAACAGAAACTACTGTTGTTTAAAAATAAATATTTCTGAAAGTTCTTATTTTTCCTCCTCTCTCTCTCTGTTTTTTTTTCCCCTCTAGCCCACCTAAATTCCCCAGTCTTTCTTTATAAAACTAAATTGTCACTGTCTTGGAAAAAAGATGGTGAATCCCTTTTGTAATAGCTCTGATGTCGAGATTTTGAGAGAGGCCTTTCCAACGCTTAATATCTCGGTGATAGAAGATAACTTAATAGCTGCAAATGGCGATGTGAATAGAGCTTTTGAGTTGCTTCTCGCATTGACAGATCCAGCACATTCCTCGACTAATGGGCCACCACTTCCCAATAGACGGACTACTCATAGCGTAAATTCATCATTTTTATCACAAAAGTCCTGAGAACATCGAATTATCTGACTCTTGTTGTAATGCATTTTATACAGGGCTTTCCTACTTGCTCACCGCCAGGCATGATGATACCTCCCATACCCGCCGTGCCTAATCCATTTGTAATTATATAAAAACGTAGATCATTATCTTGATTTCCAATTTTGACCTTCCAAGAACTTCATAATATTTAGATGACCGCCAAGCCTTTAACTGTGAGAGAAGAACTGGCTCAGTGGCGCCAAGATCTCCGTACTCAAAGCTCCCGACGGGCGAGTAACAACAGCAACAGGAACCCGACATCTAATGCATCGTTCTCAAGTATGTTTGTTACATGGGGGTCCAGTGACTTGCCTATTTACTGATTAGCTTGTATCCGTAGATGTGTTCAAATCAAATTCAAGCAGGTCTTCTTTGCAAGGTAATTTCGTATATTATTTGACATTATGGCGTTTGTCCCTTACTGATTTATGGGTCAATAGAACATGTTGGATCTAACGATACTAGGAATCATTATGGTGTGTTTATTGTGGCAAATGCCTACTTTGGCCGAAATAAAGCTAACCTTGATGACTAACTTTATTTGTATATTTAGTTTCTTCCACACACTCTGTACCACAGATCAACTTTCAGAGGTAATCTTTACACTGATTTTCTGTATATAAAGTAGCACTCAAATATCCGTATCATAGGCCACTAATGCCATCATCGATATCAACGGGAAATATATCTAATAATCGTATGTACTCTAATAGTTCGCCCAACGTTAATTATCATGCACACAGTAAGTTAAAAATAGCTAAGCATCTTAATTTATGTATCTAAGTTCGTCTTCAGGTCGTAGTATCAGCAACCCCTCCTCAGCCACACTTCTCCCGCCAGTGTTACCTCGAAGACGTCAAAGTAGCAATTCCCTGAGTAATAACAGTACGAATCCGTTTTTACCTGGCGCAACACCTACGACGCGTAGACCCGTGCCCGATATACCACCTACAAATCCAAATCATAGAGAGTTTTCAACAACGAGTGGTAAACCTATTGGATTAAATGGCACTGAATATGCACAGGGCTAATGATTACTTTCCTTAGAAAACGATACAGCAACATTTAACCCTTTTGAGGAGCCTGAGCTCCCTCCGCCTGCTTATAATGAAATACAAAGAGACGCCATCGTCAATCTAGCACCATAATACCCTGATTTGTTGCCATTTGCACTATTATATGACAAGGATTGTTTTCCTTTTTTTCGGCGTAGTAATCCTTCCCTCTTACTCATTACTACGTTTACCATCACATCAAAATTTGTTACTTGAGAAGAGTGGTTTTATTTTTTTAAAAAAATACAATGGAAACAATAAAAAGCTGGTGCATTTACGTAATATAGTTCTGTTTACCAAACAATAAGGTAGCAACAATGATACTTTTTTACTATTTGTTGAGGATAGGTGCTGTGCCGCTATTTATTTTTATTACATACATAGATCTCAAGCAGATTGCTACAACGCTGATAATTTGTGTAAGTATGTATTCACAATAGACCCTTCTTGGTGAATTTCAGTAGGCTTGACTTGAATGCTTTTAAATGTTTACGAAAGACAACACAAAGACCTTGTTTTGTGCCTACGTACCTTTGAAAAGTCGTTTGTTTTGGGATTGATTGTTATAGGTAATCATACTATACGGCTCTTGTGTGCTTTAGTTGCGCATATTGAACCAAGAATAATAACTCATTATGAAGTTTATTAAAGGAGCAACTATGAAATTATAAAGTTATATTTAGATTAACCGTCTTAAATAAAGTTCATTATTGTCTCTATATCACAGAGATGAGTATAAAATGGAGTTTATTTTCAGTTAGGTATTGCAAAATATATTTCTCTCTTTAAACTACACTCATGGATCGCAATAACGCTACAAACGCAAATGCGGATAGAAGAAATTTTCCCTGTGCGGATGGATGTGGGAGGTATTTTGCTACAAGAGCAGGCTTAGCAAGTCATGGCAGAGGAAGAACTTGCACTGCTAGACTCCCACCACAACCACAACCAGGAGAAAGTCAGGTACCAAGAGGAACAACACCTCCTCGTATTGAAATTCCTCGACGATCGCCCGTTGCGAACCCAAATCGAATCCCCCTTGCTCCCATACCAAACTTACTTTACACGACAGCAATACAGGGTAACATGGATCCTCGTGATGATGATGACTTCTCTGTAATTTCCGAACAGCTTGAAAACTATCGTGTCCCTAATGATATACTAGAGTATGATGAATACACTCCTGCGAGAGAAGATGGAAGAAGGCCTGGAATTATTGACTTTGTTCAAGAACTTATAAGAACAAGAGCTCCACTTGGAAATCCGTCATTTCTATCAACAGCTCTGAGAACAGGTCAAGGTTGTATTATATTGTTTGATCTTTTTCTCAAATTCTTGGTGATTTATTTCTTCTATATGGCAATCTACTTTTGTCATAATGGAAAATGCACTTCTCAAACGCACACATTTTTTGCCGAGACGGAGAAGGTCGAAGACATGTTGTCTCACGCGAATGTGCATTATGAAACGGTTTACCTTTAGATCGTAAAACCTAATGATAGACTTTCAAGTCAAGTATAATAATAATAATAAAAGATATAATAAAGCAGCGTTGATTCCTTGCAAGTAGCGCACATTGTTCACAGCACATACATAATTCAATATTTTTGCACACTCTTCTTTCAGTAGATAGAACAATAAAATTTCTGGTTAAAAACTTGTCTATATTAACATTTTTTATTGTTTTGGTTGTCTGATAGATGTAAAGGAAGTATCATACATTTTGCCATATTACGATCAACGTATATGAAAGTCCAAACCAGAATATGTTTTTTTGATATAGCCTGCACGAATGACCCAATCTCCAAATGATTCATTATCGTTTCTTTCTAAGGCATATTTTCTGATCATTGGTCGTAGCTGCTGTAAGATACTCTCTTCCTTCAAATTCTCCTTGTACAATTTATTTAATCGATCCCCTTTCGAACTTCCACCCAAGTACATGTTGTAAGTATTGGGGCTCTGTCCAACAAGTGCCAACTCTGCCAAGTGAGATCTGACACAACCGTTGGGACAGCCAGACATACGAACAACAATAGAGTCGTTTCTTAGGCCATTTTCCTCCATCATCTGATCTATGAGAGTTATCAAGTCCGGGAGGTAACGTTCTGATTCAGCCGTAGCTTGACCACATGTCGGTAAACCAACGCACGCCATAGAGGTCTTTCTTATTCCCGAAAACGAGAGATTATCCAGTTTGTATTTTGCTAAATGAGCCTTAGTTCTTTCTAAATCAACCTCCGGTACATTGCAAATAACCAAATATAGCCTGCACGAATGACCCAATCTCCAAATGATTCATTATCGTTTCTTTCTAAGGCATATTTTCTGATCATTGGTCGTAGCTGCTGTAAGATACTCTCTTCCTTCAAATTCTCCTTGTACAATTTATTTAATCGATCCCCTTTCGAACTTCCACCCAAGTACATGTTGTAAGTATTGGGGCTCTGTCCAACAAGTGCCAACTCTGCCAAGTGAGATCTGACACAACCGTTGGGACAGCCAGACATACGAACAACAATAGAGTCGTTTCTTAGGCCATTTTCCTCCATCATCTGATCTATGAGAGTTATCAAGTCCGGGAGGTAACGTTCTGATTCAGCCGTAGCTTGACCACATGTCGGTAAACCAACGCACGCCATAGAGGTCTTTCTTATTCCCGAAAACGAGAGATTATCCAGTTTGTATTTTGCTAAATGAGCCTTAGTTCTTTCTAAATCAACCTCCGGTACATTGCAAATAACCAAATGCTGATTGGGAGTTAAACGAAAGTCGCCCTTGTGGAATTTTGCTAGATCGCGCAACCCACTTTTACACATAAATTCAGGTGTATCTTTGACTCGCCCATTTTCAATGTACATACCAAAATTCCACGTGTCTCCATCTCCTTTTGTCCAACCATATTGATCGACATTATCATTGAAGTAGAATTGACGGGGTTTTTCTAATCGTTGTCCACTTCTTTGTTCAATTTCGACTTTTATAAAATCAATTCCAAGGGTTTCAATTGTGTATTTAAAATTAGCACGCGCACGTTCTACTCGGTTGCCATGATCACTTTGAATAAGAACAACAGCTTCAGTAAAGCTGATAATAGCATGGGCAGGGATATAGCCAATGAGTGTGGCTACTTGAGGATACGTTCTCTTACTACCAGGCTCATAATCCATACCTCCGCCAATCATTACATTATAGCCGATCACTTCTTTTCTTATAGGATCTACAATAGCAATGTATCCTAAATCGTGCGCATACACGTCTACATCATTGCTCGGAGGTACCGCAACAGCAATGCTGAATTTTTGAGGCAAATAAGAGGGGCCATATACCGGTTCAAAATCTTGTACAGTTTTAACAGCAACCATACTGTTATCAAGCCAAATTTCGTGATATGCCGTGGTTTTGGGAGCAAGAGATTCCGCCAATCTCAACACTGTTGCTTGTATTTGGCCGTGCACTTCAGGTGTCTCGGTGATGGAGGTACTCATAATATTGCGAATTACATCACCACCGGCGCTCAGTGTGGTGAGGTGAGTTTTGCTGATACCACGTATAGTAGTTCTCAGCTTCTTTTTTGGGATTCCGTGTAATTGAATTGTTTGGTGTGCTGTCAGTTTTATTGTCTTATCACCGAACTTAGTAGATAGATTATCAATCGCAAGCCACTGCTTTGGAGTTGCAATACCTCCCGGGGTACGCACCTGAACCATAAAACTATAAGCCTTTTCCAGTCCTTGTTTCGTTCTTTCGTCACGCAAATCTCGATCGTCCTGGAGATATACACCATGAAATTGGAGTAATTTTTCAGAGATTTCACTAACAGTTTTCTTATTCCCGAAAACGAGAGATTATCCAGTTTGTATTTTGCTAAATGAGCCTTAGTTCTTTCTAAATCAACCTCCGGTACATTGCAAATAACCAAATGCTGATTGGGAGTTAAACGAAAGTCGCCCTTGTGGAATTTTGCTAGATCGCGCAACCCACTTTTACACATAAATTCAGGTGTATCTTTGACTCGCCCATTTTCAATGTACATACCAAAATTCCACGTGTCTCCATCTCCTTTTGTCCAACCATATTGATCGACATTATCATTGAAGTAGAATTGACGGGGTTTTTCTAATCGTTGTCCACTTCTTTGTTCAATTTCGACTTTTATAAAATCAATTCCAAGGGTTTCAATTGTGTATTTAAAATTAGCACGCGCACGTTCTACTCGGTTGCCATGATCACTTTGAATAAGAACAACAGCTTCAGTAAAGCTGATAATAGCATGGGCAGGGATATAGCCAATGAGTGTGGCTACTTGAGGATACGTTCTCTTACTACCAGGCTCATAATCCATACCTCCGCCAATCATTACATTATAGCCGATCACTTCTTTTCTTATAGGATCTATAATAGCAATGTATCCTAAATCGTGCGCATACACGTCTACATCATTGCTCGGAGGTACCGCAACAGCAATGCTGAATTTTTGAGGCAAATAAGAGGGGCCATATACCGGTTCAAAATCTTGTACAGTTTTAACAGCAACCATACTGTTATCAAGCCAAATTTCGTGATATGCCGTGGTTTTGGGAGCAAGAGATTCCGCCAATCTCAACACTGTTGCTTGTATTTGGCCGTGCACTTCAGGTGTCTCGGTGATGGAGGTACTCATAATATTGCGAATTACATCACCACCGGCGCTCAGTGTGGTGAGGTGAGTTTTGCTGATACCACGTATAGTAGTTCTCAGCTTCTTTTTTGGGATTCCGTGTAATTGAATTGTTTGGTGTGCTGTCAGTTTTATTGTCTTATCACCGAACTTAGTAGATAGATTATCAATCGCAAGCCACTGCTTTGGAGTTGCAATACCTCCCGGGGTACGCACCTGAACCATAAAACTATAAGCCTTTTCCAGTCCTTGTTTCGTTCTTTCGTCACGCAAATCTCGATCGTCCTGGAGATATACACCATGAAATTGGAGTAATTTTTCAGAGATTTCACTAACAGTACCAGTAGAGTCGTCAACTAAATCTTGGGCAATACTTCCACGAAGATAATTGGAGTCAATCTTCATTTGTTCATCTGTATAAATGTCTACTTTTTCCTGAACATTTTGTACACCAAGTGCCTTCCAAAGTTCTAGCACCCAGCATGAAAACCCAGTTTCAAAACCATCCCCATCTTGGTCATCACCCAGGCCTAGTCTTATTAATTTAGAAGCACCAAGGTTATCAAATTTAGCGTCCAACATTCTACTGGGGCGATTGTAGAACAATGCATCCTCTTCGCGCGACCAATAGTGACTATCTCCTAGCCCAAAGACGCCCACGTTGACTTCAGATAGATTTATTTCGCCTTTGAGCAAACCGTTGAAAGCTTTCCAAAACTTGCGAGCATTGGTAGGCATTTCTCCTTGACCTGCAGTAGAGCACACGATCACAACATTGGATTCATCTGAGAGACCCTTGACATCCTCATAGTCATCCATCGCCATCAACTTAACAAAAATGCCTCGAGATTTTGCTCCAGTAGCAATTCGTCTTGCAACTCCTTCACCATTTCCATTATCAGATCCGAAAAGAACTGTTAAAGATTGTCCAGTATTAAGGCTGGTGCCTAAACCAGCTAACGAGCGTGCGTAGTCAGTGCGAGCCTTACACTTCAACTCTAAATGGCATTTTTCTATGTCCTATGAGGAATAGATTTTAACGATTAGAGGTTCTTCCTTTTCTGATAGCACTTCAGTTGAACTTACCTTTTCAAGAGAGCTAGTAAGAACGCTCGAGGTATCAATTTGTTGTGAAATGACTTGAGTTAAATGGTTTTCTTGAGACAGAAATTCTTCGAGACTTCGTTTGATACGAAGAGAGTCAAGTGTAAAAATTTCTTTCCCAATCTTTTCTAAACCTGGATTCCATCGATAAAGAGGCCACGAGCCATTGTCCACGCAAATTTTTGTTTCCTTCAAGGATTCTAACGGATTTGGTGTTGCGCCGAACTGGGGCATATATCCAATAACAACCGAAGGACCTTTATAAGCATCAGCCTCCATCAACGCGTTCAGTACACCAGTATATGATGAATAGATAGCAACAGATGCGACGTAGACCGACCCATAGTTCATAGCATATAAACCGAGATCTTTTTTTCTTTGCTCTTTGTCAACATGATTGGAGTAAGGATTTGTGTCTATAATAAGAATGTTCACATTTTCACCAGAGTTAATTACATGATGAAATCCTGATTGCCCCAAGTCGCGCGCCCAAGTATCTGATCCAATCAACCAATTCGAACTTTCATATAATAATTCTTTCTTTTCTATTAGTGTCGGAAAAGAGGACATGACTTGTATCACGACATCAGCGGATTCATTGATTCTTTCAGGGGAAGATTGGGGTGAATTGACCAGCATTAACCACCGAGATAGAACGCGAATAGCGTCGCTTGGAAAAGAAGAAGATGCGCGGATAATATCTATCACGCTATCTACAAAGCGGGCTCGTTCTTGTATTTGACTTAATAATCGTCCATATCCAAATTCTGACGTGGCAACACTGACATAAGATTCATTAGAGAGCCACACCGAGGCACTTTGAGATGCATTTGCAACATTCAAACGGCTGCCAAATACTAGCTCAAGAGCTTTGAGATAAGGGACTTCAACACGCATCACATTACTAGTAGTACCAGAAACACCTTCTTGGTGATCATTGGAAGATATTTGTACCGTTGGAGAAGTTTTCGCTAATAGGTTCCATTCCGCGGGTATCAATTCGAAGTGACATTTGGGACTTGAAAGAACTTGAGAAATAGAACCTTTTAGCGAATTGTGAATATCTTCAATAAGAAGTAATTTGGCTTGACTAATGTAAGCTGCTTTTTTAAGTTCAGGCGAAAGCGAGAGCTCAAAATCAGATGAAGAATCTACTATAAGAAAACCGCCTACTTTAAGTGTTGATATAGCTTCCAATGCACTTGAGATATTGTGAGGAGAGATAGGGAGAGGGTTCAACACGACTGCATCGGCGTATGTAATGAGTGAAGGCAATAACGGACCTTCGGTAGTGGCTAACCTTATGTGAGAGGCTTCTCCTACCGGATAAAGCTGCACATTTTTTGTGGAGCTTGTCGCAAAGGATCGAGCAAGAGATAAGTTTCCAACAAAAATTATTTGCTCGGTGGCTAATAAAGGCAGCTTGAAAAGGCAGGTGCTTATGGGTAAATCTGAAGTTGCAAATTGGCGATCCAGACTGTTGGAGACAAGTCCGTTATAAATAGCGTAAACTGTATCGGGGGAGAAGTCAGGTTCGGTAATACCGTAGATGCCACTAAAGAGATCAATTTCATCATTGTTTGCAGTTTGGTAGGTAGCGGCTATATCCAGAAACAAGGGGTTCCAAGTTGATGTATAGTCACTGACAGGCTCCAATACAGCAATTCGTTGAACAGTGGAAGGTGTAGAGATCAAAAAGTGCTTTTCAGACCACGGTCGGTAGAGACAAATTTTCAAAAGACCAAACTTTAGGTTGGCGTCCGCTTCTAACATGGCCAGCAACGTTTTCTCAGCAACGGAGGCACCAGCGCCTAAAGCAACGATGACAAATTTAGCCTCAGGATGACCCGCGTATTCTAAGGGAGTATAACGTCTGCCCGTCACCGAGGCGAATTGAGCCATCACGTTACAAAGAGTATCAAAAACACCCAATGAATTCACTTCGCACTTTTCTGTCATCTCTGGCGATTTTGGTAATAATTTAAGCGAATCCTCTTTTTTTAATAACTCTACTGTACAATATTCGCGAGAAATTCTCTTGTTATCAAAGAAATGCAAAAAGGGAGTGGATGTTAAGAGAGAAGCCCACTGAGCTAAAAATGCAAGGTCGTATGCCTCTTGAACACTGGAGGCACTCAACATTGCAAGACCACTCTGTCTCAATGACAATACTTGCGTAAATTCAGCAAATGTGTCGCGAGCCTCAACACCTGCAGAAACATGAATGACCTTGCTTACTCTTTCAGAGACTAATTTGTGCAGGTAAGGGATGCTATATAGTAAGGATTCGGATGAAAGTATGACTGATGTTGATCGTTGTGAATTCAAGACAGTTGACAGTTGTTCTTTTTCAAAGTGGAATATCTGGACAGGTTGATCCCATATATTCGTCTGTACTGAATGTGAAGTTGAGATATATGTATAAACGCGTTCATTGAGAGATTGTGCTTGCACTGCACAAGCTTCAAGCCCACACAGGAAGCTTGACATACGACAAAGGAGGAGATTGATTTACAGAAAAAATGAAGAAGGAATATCTCGAGTCAACGGTTTATATTTTTTTAAATTTGAAATTATAGTCTACGGGTGATTAAACGTGTGTGCATGTTCTCTAAATGCTATAATAAAGTGGGGAGGGGTATTTAATAATTAATGGTATATGTATATAGGTAAAATTATGCTTTCCAAGCGGGGGCATTAGGGTTTAGTTTGTTCTTTTTCGCTTTAGGTTCCTGCTTCACATGGGTAGTGTTTTTTGGGATGTTTGTAGTATTTGTCTTATTACTTTTAACTTGCTTGTTCTTTGATGAGGAAGGATAGTAACCGGTTGGAAGTTTAATAGAGTAATTAGACAATACTCCATTGATTTCAGTTGTGAAAGTCAAATATCCATTCTCAGTTACATAGTCAGAACTTGATGATGAAGGAGTTGCTTGATCCTTTACTTCACTTGGTTGAGGGGAAAAGTTCTTTTGCTCAGATTGTACTTCCTCTTCGTGCTTTTTCTGGGGAGTTGCAGGTCTACTGATGTTGACTGTTGCGGCGAGCTTATTTTCTTTGAGTTTGGGGGTTGCTTCTTGGTTTGATGACTCTTCTTCCACATTAAGAACAGGAGGGGTGGATTTTCTATGTTGGCTTTTACGTTTATTGGCTCTAAGTGACTTGTGCCTTAATTTCTCCTCCACGTCAGTTAAAGGTGAAGCGGACCTTTGGTATTTATCCAATTCCTTCTGCATATAATCCATTTGAATTCGATTTACATTCTCAGCCTGTTTTAAGTGGCGAATTTCTTCGTTTTTTGCCATAATCGTTTGGCTAAGATCAAGCAATCTTTTTTCGTCTTCCGATGGAGTACCGTTCTTTTTCAATTTTTCCAATTGCAAACACACCTCAAAATAACTAGATTGTAACTCTCTGTATTTACTGGCCCATTCCTCAGCACTCTTTTTGGCCTCGTCTTCAGACTCCATGATATCAGCCCAATTTTCTGAATTTTTTCCATTGGGATTGTCTCCTGTAGTGGAGGTCGAAGCTTTTCTCTTACCAAAAGAGGCACTTTTGAGTTCTGCTATCTGCTGTTTCATTTGTTTAATTTCTTGATCACGGCTTGTAATATCCAATTTAAGATTTGAGGTTTCCTCGACCAACTGCCTATTTACTTTGTCTATCTTTTTCATTTGAAGTTTAAGCTGCTTATTTTCCGCTTCGAGATTGGCGATTTGTATATTCTTTGGCTTCTTTGAATTGCTATGCAGAAGCTCCAACTCTTTCAGTTTTTTCAGTGTGGCATCTTTATCTTCCCACTGCTTCGACATCGAAATTACATCGATTTCATGTTGTTTTTCTAGTTCCGTTTTTTTGTTTTAAGGTGTTCTATTTCAACTAGTTGCTTCTCTATATTCGATTTACATAACGCGATTTCTTTTTTCAACGATTCCACGCTAGTTCCTTTCTGCTCATTGGTAGCTGCTTTGATATTTAAAGAATCCAGGGTCATTCTCCTCGTCATGTCTTCTTGTACTTCCATGCGATCGACTAATGTAGCAGCAAACCCAAACATTTCCTTTTTTTGCTCCTCCCAGAATTTACGTGCCTCAAGGTGACTTTCAGAAGCTCTCCAAATAACCTGGCCAAGATGAAATTGTAATTGAGTCTCTATGATGTCGTCAATACGAGCAAGTATTCTGTTCTCATTATCGTTGCTTGTCATGAATTTAGGAGTAGTTTCTGATGAAGTGTTTGTGTGATCATCCGCGGCGATGTTGTGGTAACTGGCCGGTATTTGTGGAACAGGTGGTACAGCTGAATAGGATATGGAATGTGAAGGTAACTATGAAAAAAGCAATTAGACATTGGTGTTTCGATCCTAATCCTAATACTAAAAATGACTTACTGTGGTCACTTCGCTCAATTTCCTTAAAGCCATAAATCTCGGACTCACCGCACTATTATTACTATCACTGAATTCTTTGGAGTAGTTGTTTACAATAGAAGGCTTTCGCTTATCCTTGATGGAAACTGAATTGGTGGATAACGATTTTACTGGAGTGATTGGAGTTGAAGACGAGGAACTGATGATATTTTTGGACAACCTGCGTGCTTTCAATACATGAGAGGGTGGACCTAGGGCATTCATACTGCTCATTTCGTGTTGTAATTGTGAGGGACGTCTATTAAACGAGGCTCTTTCATAAATTGTACTATTGTCTTGTAGAAAGGTATTGTCCTCAGTAGTTGAAAATTGAGGAGCTAAGAAAGAAGCAGTGCCTTCATTTCCATTGAAAAATCCTAGAAATAGTTAATGGTGTTGGGTTTAGATAAGGTGTTGGGTTATGTATGACAAACTTCATTACCTGGCTGATGATGATTATTATGGTCCTTTTTATTGTCTTCAAAGATGGATGAGGTTGGATGGTAAATTTTTTCAAGGTGTGCATTGGAGTAAGCATTGTATTCGTATTGTTCAAGATTGACGTTGTTTTTGCTGTTGTGCACGTCTCCATTCAGTAAATTTGGTACGTCATTGCTCTATTGTTATATGTTGTCAAAACTTAATATAAACAATAAGATCTAGTAAAATTAGTCATGGAATTGTACCTCGTGTGCTATCCCCAAGAATATTTTGTCTTGCTCTTCATCGTCTGTATCTTCCTCAGTCAAGACGTCATCTGTGGAAGGTCTTTTCGATCCTTCTTCGCTGTCACTGTTGTTGTTGCTATTTTCATGACTGCTGGTAGCAAAAATGGTCTTGGAAATTCCCTTCTAAATGAATTATAAGTAAAATGGTTTAATTTCTGCAAATATTAATGTGACTTACCACAATTGGGCTTTGATCACTGTCACCAGTAGCGTTTTTGACACGTGGTGGCGTAGTTTTTTGCTTGCTCCCTTTAGAGGATAAAGGGTTTACTATCATATCGACTGCCATCAGGGGAAAAAAAAAATTAAAGGAGGAAGGAGAGAAAGAAAAAGAAAAGAAAGACTTATTTTTTATTATATTATAAATTTTTATTATAAATAGGTCTTTGTATAAAAATGGTATTATAATATATTGCCTTGTATCCATTTTATTATGTGGAAGTTCTTAGTTTCAAAATCCCTAATATATAAAAAAAAGCAGACCATTACTTGCTATTACAAAACAATAGGGAAAAATGTCATCCATGTTGTTTATTAAACGACAAGTGACACTTGCCAAAAATAGCTAATTTACAACGAGCCGTTTATTTTTTAATGACATTGTTAAAACGTGGGTTTTGAAAAAAAGTAAATAAAAGCGAGTTACACAAATACTGTAAAGGTTGAATTTGTCGAAGAGGAACCAATCACTTTAAGATGAACTATACCCTGAGCTGGTAGATCATGGATTTCTCCATCTAAACATAGCTCAGCCTTATGTTTCACGCGTAATAATAAGTCTGTAGTTTTAAAGTATTCGACACTGTTTGATTCCACGTGAGTACCTCCTTGAAAGGCTTTCATGCTTGCTTTTGTGAGAGTATCTGCGTCTGCGCCTCTCAGAACAACCACATCCATATCATTAGTCAGAGGGGAAGCAAACGGTGCAATTTTGAATCCTTTTTCCAGTGAATGCTGCTTACTGACAATAAAGTAAGTAAAGCCATCATTGGGTCGATTCCCATCTAGCACTATCTCGTTTTCTGACTCTACGAACAATTTGGATTCCGGATCGTATTTTTTTGCGTTCTTTAAAATTAGTTCTCCTTCGTACTGCTGCAAGAACTTCAATAAAAACATGGCAACTACCGAGAACCGTTTATTGCCCATGAAGTATCGAAGGTACCTCGCTTTTGATACAATTTGTGCGTGAAAGCCCCAGCTCAGAACAACAAGGAGTCGGAACGGTTTTTTTGTCTGGTCATATTCTACGTTCTCATGCCACTTCTCGGTACTGCTGCTGTTACTATGACCGAATTTGACATCCATCAAATAAAATGGCTCTTCTTTTTGCCCTTTGATGATTTTTAAGGTTGCCAGTTCGACGTTTTCAATGTTTAAACCCAGCGCAAAAGCGTTACCTGATCCAGAGGGTATTACACCTAAACGGAAATGACCCACCCCTTCAACGTCTTTTAAACCATTGATTATTTCGTGCAGCGTACCATCACCACCCATACTAATAATGATAGGTGCAGTATCTGTCGATGTTTCTTGTAGAATGGCTTTTCCTAATGATTCCGCTAAGGTACGTGTCTTGCCGTTACTCTGGGTGAAAATCTGAGAGATGTTTGACTCTTTGAATCCAGCTGCTACTAGCATTGGCTTAACAATGGTCTTCCAATGGCTCTCAGCAAGCCGAAGGCCAGAAGTTGGGTTGAGTACAACATGCACCTTTGTGTTCGGAAATTCATCGCGTCTTGCTAAAGCAGCTTCAGATAAACGATTGATAAAGGACGATAAGGTATCATCAACCGCAGCAAATCGAAGCGTGCGTAAATTCCACTTTTCATCTTGCGGGCGAATATTAGTTAGCGTCTTTTTAGAGCTGTCTTCGCTCTCTTCCGTTATTGCCTTTTGGACTAAATGGATGCCTAATATCTCATTAATGTAATTAACTCCATAGATAAACTCGAGGTCAACAGTCTCTTTTGTTTCAACTGTGCTACCTCCCTCAGTTTGGCTTTCTGCCTGTTGCTTTTCCGTAATAATCAGGTGATTATCTTCAAGTAGCAGTTGGAATCGTTTTCCAGTTTTTTTATCTTCGACAGTTGTTGAATATGACATGATGTTGTAACAAGAAAAAAAAAACGGTTTAAAAGAAAAAGGTTTTCGATGAAAAAAAAAGGGGGACATGAGTTGGAAACTTGCCGGAGCTTAAACAATGATTGTGTAATTTGTCATAAATATGGTGGCAGTGCGTTTTTATGCATTAACCAAACACCACATGAACACAACTATATTGATAAGCCCTTTTTAAAAGGACTTTTTTCCACGGAAGACTGCATTCAATATATAATAGGTATAAGGCGTACAACCTCAATGTCTACACTAATATTTGCGTTAATTTTGATTTTCGAGCGCCAACAAACCCTGAGGTGCACGTAGTGTGCATTAACTTTTAGGCTCTTTTGACCGGCACCCTAAAACCACACATAATCCCATTCACATGTCGCCAGGAAGTGCTTCGTTTGAGTACTACCATCGGAGCATGTAGAATTACTTTGGTAGCACGATGTAAATACGTCGCGATTGAAGAGATAGTCTTCTCTCAGGTTCCAATAGTAATTGATCAAGCATTTGAAAATAGTAAATACATCAACACGCGAGCATCACAAATCCACATTACACTCAAAACAGTCACTCCACATTTCAAACGGAAACTCAACCTTATTTTTTTTCATAAAATAAAAACGAGACTTCAATGAAACCTCTCTCTCTCTCTATTATTCAACCTTCTTCTTATTCAACTGAAACAAAATGCCCATCACCGACGCACAAATTACCGCATTCAACAAATTTTTGGGTACTACAACTGGTAGAGAAAAAGCCTGTCGTTTTGTTCAATACTTTGCCCGCTTTTACGCCTTTTACCTGTTGCGTCAAGGTGCCTCAGTAGAGAGCATCAAACGTTGGAATGACTTGAAGAGCCATATTAGTATTGGTCGCAAGTTTTTCCGTTTATTAAAACCTGTGGAACTCGCTCAATCCAGTGTAAAGAGTTTATCCTTGGCTGATCCTGTCTTGAGAGTAGCCAGCTTTGTAAAGTTTTTCAGTAACTTTCTTTACTATACTTCAGAAGCCCTCAACTTGGTAATGCATATATTAGCTCAGATGACCACTCGATTACTTATACTTATTTCTATTACTAGTTTGATACCATCAATTTTTATAAATTAAAAGACGCCAAAAGAATGAGCGAGTTTGGTCTTAAGTGTTGGTTCGTTGCTTTGTCTGCTTCGATTATCAGCAGTTTATATCAATTGAAGCAAATTCAAGCACGCTCTGTTGTTGCTGAGAAAGAGAATGTGGAACAAAAGAAAAAACTATTAAAGTAAGTTGTTGTTGAATGTGTCAGGTGTTCTCTTATTGATTTGTGTGCGTGATATAGGGAGAAGGATGCTACAAGTTATCAATTAGCACAGGATCTTGTGGATATGCTTATTCCTCTTGGTGGATTGAAATGGCTCAATTTGGATGAAGGCATGATTGGTATTGCTGGTGTCATTACCTCTGCTATGGCCGTGAAAACTCAATGGTTCAAAACCAACCCTGTCTAGATTTTGTATAATAAACTTCTTTTTTTTTCCCTCTTCACATGTAAAGTATAGTCGCTCACGTCATATTCGGGGTTTTTAGTCAGAAAGAGTAAATTAGTATGGTTTATTAGTTTGGTATATGGTATGTACGAAAATACAAGCGGAAAAAATCTACAATACAGTAAGCTATTGCTTTTCTATTTCTCTAAGATGTGGTTTTTCGTCCACAGCTTCTTCAAGGATGGAATCCGTGTTGCTCATATCAGTTCTCATAATATATGACTTTAAACCTAAAGAGGCCACTAAACCAGCAGCGGCAAAAGCAAATGATCCCCAAAATGACATCTTGACGGCATCCATGTAAACCTTAAGTACAATAGATTGAGTGGGCTCGGGTAAACTCCACAAATAAGCAGAACTTTGTCGCACGAGTTCAGGGGTAACACCAGGTAAATCTAAAGCGTGCAATCGTGAAGTCAAGGTGTTGGAAAGAATACTGCCCTGAGCGGTTATTCCCGTAATACCGCCTACTTGATCACAAAACGTCATGAACGCAACAATAGAAGGAACGCTTAATAAAAATGGTGAGTTGGATTTCAAAATTTTCTTTTCGGGCATGAGCACTTACTGTTTGATAGCTACGGAGGCTTGAGCGGTGATAATTTCACTGTTGATCATACCTCCAGATCCAATACCCGTAACAATCATTAATCCAACAATCAGTCCACGACTTGACTGAACATCCAATAAATTCAACAATCCACAAGCAATCACTAATACAGATAAAGAGACACGAGAGGCCCAGGTGTACTTTCCTGTTTTCACAATAATGAGACCTGTCAATACGTTAAATATGCACGCCAACAAGACAAGACACAGTAATTCCAAATTGGTGGCCATCGCTTCCTCTTTACGAATCACAGAAAGATAGAGTGGAATGTATGTCATTAAGGATTGGAAACAACCACCGTAACAAAAAGCAGCGATTAAGATTAACACTGTGCTACGATTAGCAAATATGCCTCGAGGAATGATAGGATCTCTAGCAAATCGATGTTCAAAGAGAGCAAACGCAAGCAACAAGACACCCGCAACACATAACAATGCTATGATGACGGCTGAGTTCCATTGATAGGTGGTTCCACCCCAACTCAAAGCCAGTACAAGACACACAGCACCACATGTCCACAACAAAATACCAAAGAAATCGACATTGCCTAACAATCCGCGTGACATGTCAATTTTCGATCCGGGTCCTTCAATAGCAAAGAAAATAAGAACCAAGGCGACAACACAGCTGTGTAACAAATCGTTGTTAGTATTTTCTCCCCTTTTCATGCAATTTTTTTATCTTGTCTTTCAGCTTACAATCCAAGCTAATCATATAATAATGTAAGTTTAGATTGGTAAATAGGATAACACGAATCGTTCTACTTACTGCCATCCAAAATACAGATCGCCAGCCAGCGTTTGAAGCAGCCACACCGCCTGTATAAAATCACGTGTCAGATGGTGATATGTTTTTCGATCGGAAAATCTGCTTACCAACAAGAGCTCCCACGACATAGCCTAAACCCCAGGAAATGCCTAATAACGATTGATACATGCCGATGAATCTAACGGGTATATAATCTAAAAAAAAAAATAACTATGAATTAAAAGCGTGTATATATATGTATAGAAAGAAGTGTAAGTATATACCAGCTACTACAATCTTCATCAATGTGTCAAAAGCTCCAATTCCTAAACCACACAAAGCCCTTGCAACAATCAACATGATCATGGACTGAGCTGCTCCACATAATACAGCACCGATCAAATAACTGCCTGTTGCAAATAAAAAGCAAATTCTACGTCCAAACATATCTGCACATTTTCCGTACATGGGTTGTGAAGTGGAGGCTGTCAATAAGAATGCCTATCCTATCCTATTAATAACTTGAATTTACAACCATATCTACTTGATCACTTTACTGTATTAACCCAGCCGTATAACCCAAATCCATTGAACTCTATACCCCCCCTTTTTTGTTAATCAACTACGATCACTGTGTTTCTTGACAGTATGCACTTACCTGCTGCAATGAGAGGTGTGTTAGAAGCCACTATAATATTATCAAATGCAGCTAAGAAAGAGACCACGCATAAACTACAAATACGTTAGTAAATAAGTACATTGCAATTCATGAAAATTCTACTTTACGATGCAATAATCATATAAAGTCGCTTTTTTGTAATGGAGGGGGCTTCAATTTGCTTTTCTACATCCATCGTAACTTGATCTTCGGCTGTGGTACTTGGTGCAGACATGTTAAGAAAGAAGAGAGTGTAGTAAAAGAAAAAGAGAATAAAAAAGATAAAGCACACAATTATTATTGATGTGATTACACTTGCTTAATAATAAGAATTTATGCCCTTCCGGAAATTGAACGGAATAACAAATTTAAAAATGTAGAAAAAGGAAAGTAGTAAATCATAAACTATTTTCCAGGAGATGAAATCAGACTTTCTTCACCTCGAAAGATTTGATATATCTTCTACTGAGGGCTAAAGCTTTTTCAATACTTTCATCTGTTCAAATATTGTTTATGAAATCTTCTTTTCTCATGTAAAATATCAGGTGTAGATAGACGTCATTATCTATACCAAATATCATCTTTGAATCGCCCTGGAAGCTATATTAGCAACCTTACAATTTTCTTTTCTCAATGTTGTACTGAGTAGCTCTTCCTGTACTGGAAGGACTTTGCAAGCTCAATGACTGTATTTGAGCATTGGGGGGGGGGCTCGTCGAATCAACCGTTTTTTTTACTGTGTATTTGTATACATCAAATGTACAAAAGAAAAGAGCAAGAAAGTGCATACGAATCGACAACAATACCAATCCTAAAACTTACCAGCATTGTCTAAGTAATATATTCAACGGACTTCCCTTAAAAAGTCTATCTATACGTGATACTACTTAAAAGTCGCTGTTCTTATCATTCTGGCCGGTCTTCAATGCTTTCATAACGACAGGGTAGGCAGAGCTCAATGCTTTTTTTTCTCTATGTATCTCTTGGTTGTAGTCAAGTGTCGTGCGGCATCGATAAAAGTATGGCAAATAGATTATGTTGAAAAAATCTGTCGGATAATCGTATAAACCTCTTGTATCAAATATATAAAAGCGATCAATAAACTTAAAAAAATAGGTATGAGAATGTCATGGAAGTGCGAGCAATTCCACCTTATTATAAGGATTTTTAAACAGCATAGATATTTCGTCTGCCATCGTAAATGTCACAAAAAATAAAGTAGCTAGCTTGAAAAATCTTTAACGCATGGTAATTTCAAATTCAGTCCATAAAGTGGGGAAAATCTCATTGGAATTTCAAATGTGAATTTACAGTCGTGAATTCCAATTTTTGTAAATCTCATTGTTCAGATCAATCGAGAATTTCCTTTTTGAGATGAAGGCACTTTTGGTTGTAACACCGGTCCCAAAAAAGTAATTTGACACTGAGGGCTTGTCAATAATATTTTTGATAACATTATATAAGCGGAGAGGAGAGTCAATATCAATGATAGGTATGTAACTTTATCTAAAAGCTGGTATATCCATGATACGGCACAAAGATGATGACTTTATTACATAATCGTTTGTCATTGAAATTCTGGGTTTACAGGGCCCCATTAGTAAAAAAAATTGTCAAAAATAGACTTTATGGTACCATATGCCTAAAACCAGAGTGCTAGATAACAACTTGATTCTTACTCTTCCACCTATTTGATTAAAAAAATGTTTCGGTTGCAAATCAATACATATTGTTCTACACGTTTCCATCAGTATGAGATGGAGGATCGAACCTTGTTGCTCAAGGGTTTGTAGGGATTTCAAAGCTCTTTTTACCGCTTTCTTTCCATCTCTTCCTGCAATCTACATACAGGCGTATATCTTGAGTTTTTTTTTACATAAGCAAAAAGATATACATTAGTATACAAAAAAAAATTTTAAGTTTCAAATTACAACTCCCTCGGAGAACAGGCTTTCTAATAATTATCTTGATTCAACTTCATTCAACTCCTTTTCATAGTTTTTTTTGTTCAAAATATGTTAGTGTTGATGATCGCCGTTTTTTTTTTGTATACGTTTATTATAACCAAAAATACCTCCACAAAAAAAAACTTGCGTTAAAAATGTGGGTATTTCAAGCTCCTCTTGGATGATGCAGAGATACAAGACTATAGATTGAATAGAGCAATGTGATTGGATCTGTGTAACATCAAGTTGATAATACAACATCACAACTCTGATAGCGATCCATAAAAGGGAAACAGGCATTGTTTTACAGAAAACGTCATAACTTGCCTCAAAGAATGCGATAGAAGCAAAGCATGTATAAAGTGTGTTTTTTTTGTCTTTGCTGCGCGCAAAAACCAGAGCGAGAGAGATGTTATGGATCAGCTTGCATCAGATAAAACAGAAATTGTGTTTTTTTTTAGTACATTTGCTGTATATAGAAAGCGGCTTATCTCCACACACACTAAAATAAATAAGAAACTCACAGACTTGGGGGAATTAAACCGTCTTTCCCCGTATTTTCATGAACGAATCAACGTGTTTCCCTCACAACCTGATTTATCCATAACATATCAAACATGTTTCAAGATTATAATTATTTATCGTAACAACATTGCTCAAAAACTCTTTTACAAATTTCCAGTGCACAAGATGTGTGTGAGTGTGAGCAAAAAAAATGTTGAGTCTGGGAAACTCTGATTACCCCACAAAATTAAACCAAATTTATTTGTTTTGTGTGTTCTTTCAGCCCTTTCTTGTGTGCAATTAAGACCTCTTGTTCAACAAACAGTTACTCACACTAAAAAAAAAAATATTTCTTCTCAATGGCATCTTTTACTTTATAAAATATATATATTTTTACACTTTTTTTTTTTAGTGCAACCACGATAGGAAGCTTCTATTTATCGCCAGCGATCTTCTCTCTCTGCTACAATTTTTTTTTCTCATTACACCAAATTATCGATAAGTGGTCGGTGTGTATGTATGTCAAGCAATTTTTATTTTTGCATAATTCTAGGCCAACTTTTCCGTACTATGAAACACTCGTTTTATACTACTAGCCGGATCTCTCGGATATCATGCCGCTAAAATAAAATAAGGATCATTCTTTAGATAACACTGTATATATATATTTTTGATTGGTTCATGATTTTTGTTTTATTAAGAAAATGCAATTAAAAAAAAAATAGAAAGATACAAGTATATTTACAAATGAAC
>KK076440.1:0-31493 GCA_000587855.1 Mucor irregularis B50
TGCAAACGATTTGATAGGGCATTTTTTACCTGAGACATGAAATCGTTGTATGTAATGATGGGACCGCATAGTAACAAAGGAGTATATAGAACGTATGCCAAAAAGTTCAAGTAACTGTACTCTTCCTTTTTCAAAGGTGTCGAAATACGATCTCTATCGGAAGGTTCCTCATGGCCCTTGATGCCTGTCGGTTTTTGGTTACTGTTACATGCCCAATAATAATCCATATTAAAAGAAATCAATCGAAGAATTGCAAAGTTGAACAAGATCTGCCATCTCGCTTGCACACCTTCAATTGCATCCAACCATTCAAACGAAGGGCCAAACATATCCGCAAATCGATATCCACTGTAATACGCATTAGAAAACAAGATGGAGATATTAAACACCCACGTCAAGAAGGGGTTCCATTTCGTTCCTGCGCATGATTTTCCAATACCGTAACTGACACTCACAATCGTCAAATATTTAATACTGCTGGATCCATGAAAAATAACAAGCACAATAAGTGAAGTGATGAGCGAGAATCGCAGTTGAGAAGCGACAAATGAAAAGTGGCGGTTCGCTTTGTTTAAAAGTAAATGGATTGTGACGAGAGGTAAGATTTTGGGTATATTATCGCGGAATTGACTGTATTGAGCATCGCTGTTGTCCTTGAAGAATTCATGTTAATTATCCACTCTCCAATTGTCGTATAAATTGGCTTACCACTTGACGTCCAAACATCCATCCTTCAGATAATAAGGGAGCATAGACAGGGTAATTTGGGTGAGACTCTATCAAACGAAATTAATTAAAACGGGGTTTCTATCTATTAACTGCAAAAAGTTGCTTGCTTACTTTTACTGAGATTGTAAGTTACTTTGAACATGTAGGGCACCACAATGCAGAAGCAAACATAGTAAAAGTAAAACTCTGTCGATATTGGAACACGTTAGTATGGCGGATTATGAAGGTGTGTAGCTGATTTACCTTTTGAATGCCAACGCGAAGGTTTCACTTTTAAAGCTTTTGCAGTTGGTTTTTCCTCTTTCATATTTAGAGCAGAGGGTTCATCTGTTGTCATGCGAAAAACGTTACTTGAAAAAAAAATATGCGAACTGTAAGTAAAAGAGAGAAGAGAGAGAGAGGAGTGTGTATAATTTAGGAAGCGAATGGAAGTGAAGGAAATTGCAATTACCACAGGTGATGAATATCAATTTTACGTGCCGACCATTATCACTAATTAGTGGTGGCGTTTTTGAAAAAGACACCACCAAATGAATATTGATAAGCATGATTTTAGATGAGAATCATATGTTTGTTTATATAGCTCTACTCAATTCTTGAATAAATCATACTGTCTTCTATGCTTGACAAAGTTATCTTTGCTCATGAAAACGATTTAACTGGAGGTATACTCCTATTCTCTCGACTTATTATATTCGTATGTAATTGTTAACGCAAAACTTCCAACTTCTGATACCTGTTATGTTGTAGTGGAACAGAAAAACGTACATGGACTTTTGAAGTATTACTTAAATGGAGGGCATGTAGATACTTTTCAGTTGTCTTGTTTGAGAAATAGATTTGGATAGAAGATGGACTTGCTTAAAAAAATTTAATAAACTGGAGAAGATTTATCTATATTGGTGATTTGGACCATAGGCACTAAAGATGATTGGCAGCAGTGAGGCAAGAGATACATAATTGTATAGTGACGGATATGACCTGGCCAACCCTAACAAAAATAATTTAGATATACTTCGGCGTGTACATACATGCTAAACGTAAATAACACGGCCCTTCACATCTAAAAAGACTAAGGATAATGTTCAGCATTTCTATTACATATATCATTGTAAATCTTGTCAGTACGTACCATAATATGCTGCTTAAAAACATTTCTTGGTAAACAGCTGTATCATTCGACAGCAGATATTTATTATGACAAGTAAAAATTGCATATCAATGTGATGTCCGTAAAGCAAAAACCTATCAATAATAGGAGGAACAATATCTCGAACTGCACTGAACCTAGCACACAGGTAAGTAATATTTAATGTCTTTTTGCATGAGCATATATTATATGTAAGGTTACTCTCACGATCCTAGCGATCAAATATCCTTAAATGTATCACTACTTCCCTTCAAAACTTGGCCTTTACATACCTTGTTAATTACGTGTATATATAGGTTTTACAAATACATGCGCCTGTGCTCTGAACTAGACCCATTATATGTTATTGATATATGTTACCCTCTTCCGAATATTGCATGCTTAGTGGCTTGAATAAGTGTTAGATGTCAGTCAAGGGGCTTAAATGTGTATCCGAAAAATCTAAATGGGAATACTGTATCACAAAGTTTTGACAATTCGATTTTCTCATAATTGTTTGTTGTTATATAACTGCTCGCGATAAGGTAAAGAGGTTTCGCTTTTTTTTTCTCTCTCTCCCTTTCTTTCTTTCAGCTCTAGCGAGACATTTGAGATGATACTCAGAAAGCGCAAATCTGCAAATAAACAAGCCGAAACTTTCATACATAGTGCCGACAACATTGATAAAGGGGCATCAAGTATTTCAACCGAAGAAGGGAGAGCTGTAAACGGAAATCTTCGAAGTGGAAAAAGGGTCAAGCTCGAAGAAACAAAAACGTTGTTGAATGAAATAATCAAAAGCGAAGATGATAACGTTAGTTTCGAGGAACATGAAATCACTTGGGAAGAGACAGATAAATATGTCAATAGCAACGAGGTAAGCGAAAAGGTCGTGTTTAAATTAAAAGACCCTAGTAACGTTGATCTTTTATGAAATATTTAGGTAAATAAGCGCGTCTTGAGGGTTCGTCATGCTCATTTTTTTCTTACATTCACTTTCCCATATTTTATAATTATGACTAGCGCAAGCGACCTAAAATAGAGGTTCACGAATCACCAGATGTACGTATAACCATAGCAAATGTTCTTCAAGCACGTAATCACATATATTACCTCATTTAAGATCGTCAAGCCGTATAAATGCTCTGACTGTGGCAAGGTCTTCAAAAATCGTACTCAATTATCACAACATGTTGAAATTCATTTGCCAGAGGATCGAGTAAGTATACATTTTCACATCCGCAAACACTATCATAGTTTTCTGAAGTCAAATTGCAGAGGACGATCTATAAGTGTGATTTGTGTGACAAAGTTTACAAGTCCAAAGGTGGTCTTTGGCTGCATAAGCGTAAACATTTGCCTGAAGAGAAGGTATGCTCAATGTTTACTATTTTTGCAAGATTTGTTGACTGTTACGCACTTTTAAGAGAATGAAGTTTCCGTGTGAAGTCTGCAATTATGTTTGCGGAACAAGAGACACTTTGCGAGATCATTTAAAGACGCACTTACCTGATGAAGAGGTAAGCATACAATGATCCATAAAGTTAACTCATACTAAATACTACATATAACAGAGGGAAAAGCATGCTTGCTCTTTGTGCGAAAAAGTCTACATTAGCAAGAGTGCATTGAAATCGCACTTCAATAATATCCACATATCACCGGGAAATGTAATAATATGTGGGATCGATGAAAGAGTGAAACTTATTTGTTAATTAGTCTAGTTGTATATAGAGACCTAATTTTAAATGCTCTTATTGTGATAAGTCATACTTTACGCAAAACCAGAGGCGAGATCATGAGTATGTGCACCTACCCAAAGAACAGGTATGCATAAGAATTTCTCATTACCATTGACTACGGATAGGTAGCATATGTATATAATTAATTTTGTTTTTCCATTTTCATAGAAGCCCAAATGCGATATTTGCAATAAAGTTTACTCTTCCGAACACGGTCTTAATTTTCATAAAAAATCACATTTACCGGACAAAGAGGTAAGCGCGTTAAAATCGAAGCGCAATTTTAGCGTTGCAAATCTTTAATTTTTTATACATATGTAGAAACCAATATTTCAATGCGAAATATGCGGTAAACGAGTTACAAAAAAAGTCAGCCTTAAAAATCATAGACTTATTCACAAACCTGACCCAGAGGTACATACAAAAAGTTATTTTTTCCTTATTTCCATGAATTGTAATCTGTTCCCGTGAGTATTTAGGAATTAAAAAAGAATGAATGCAGAGTTTGCGGTAAACAATTTCTGTTGAGGAAAGCTTTGAATGCACATGTCAAAAGGCACCTGTCAGAGGTATATGTATACTTGAAAACAAATGAGGAAAAGAGTAATTAGTAACTCTAATGGATTACGCAGAGAAAATTCTTTGAATGTTCCATGTGCAAAAAAAGAGTCTCTACCCAGGGAAACCTCAGAGATCATGAGCAATTGCACTTAATGGAAAATCAAGTAGTATAATAATAAGGAGTACTACAAGTTGAATTAGCTAATTAGTTTTGCGTACCAAATTGTAGAGGTTAAGATATGAATGTTCGATCTGCAACGAAGATTTCTCTACAGCCAGTCTTCTCAAGAAACATAGGACTAGCCACAGAAGCGAGGAGGAGGTAATAAGACTTTTTGTTGTTACGATCAAGTGTTCTGAGGCGTTTTTTTTTTTTTTTTTTTTGACATTTGGCAGAAACTCAAATACACTTGCTCCGTTTGTAATTTGTACTGTACCTCTGCTCATCGACTTTTCATACATAAACAAACACATTTACCTTTTTCAGAGGTACTTATTCA
The DNA here is from genome assembly GCA_000587855.1 of Mucor irregularis B50. NCBI lineage: Eukaryota > Fungi > Mucoromycota > Mucoromycetes > Mucorales > Mucoraceae > Mucor > Mucor irregularis. The sequence goes on from KK076440.1 coordinate 4,662, forward strand.
ACCGATGTGTTCAAAAGACTAATTTTACTAATAGCGCAGGATTTAGAGAACTAAATACAATTGCTCGCAATGCGATCGCTTTTTTTATAATCCAGCAACTGTGTGGGCACATGAAACATCGGTACATAAAAAGCCAATGGCTAATAAGAGAGTACATCCCGCGTAACGTGTTACTGTCCGTATTCAGCTTACGTTTTGTAGTGTAATAATGTGTTTCTCCGGAGAAGAATAATCTTAAAATTATGCAACATGTTAAACATTTTATATAGGACATGAATACTTGGTAATCATGTCCCAGATTAAAATATGTAGGCATATGCCCTTAAATGTACCACGCTTCCCCACTTGAATTAAATAAATTCATTAGCATATTTTTTTTTTATAAATATTGTGTTCTTGAGCCAATTATCTTGAATGAACTTAATTGCATCTTTGGTGAATTTGATATCTGATAGACATCAGTCGCAGTATGATAGCCTCAAAGGTTTAACAAGTACGACGTAAGCAGATCTCCTTTACAGATACATATCAATTTTGTGTCTAGATATGATACAAGGACCGCTTTTCTTTCGAACTTTCTGTCATTGTAGTATTTGCATTATTGTTTATTTCAATACATATTCTTTTTTCTTTAAGCCATAGTAAAAGGGTTGAATAGTAGATCCATGAATATACGTACATATCTATTTCAAACATTTGTAAGCGTAGCCATGTGTAGGGATTAGCGATTGTTTTCTACACGTACAGGAAGTATTTTTAAAAGTGGTTATACGTACATAATGACAGATGATCTCTACATATTGCAACACTGAATTGATACTCCTCCTCATCTCACATAGCATGAAATATATGTAGCTGTAGATAATAGATTATACTTCTTTATTTGAATTTGCAATTTTCTCACCAGGGATACGCTTGAGGGCTATTTACAGCACAGAAAAAAGAAATTGATACATATAATGGTTCATCTTTTTCATTAGTCTGTAACAATACATGGAGATAAGTGAACTAACTGACGAATAGAAATCAAATACATCATCATTGTTTCTAGCACATATGTACATACCAATCTATCCTTAAGAGAGTACAAATTAGACAGAATACATAAAGGTTTGCTTGATGGTACCTACTGTACACAGCAACAAACAAAAAATTGTAGTTTAGTTTATCAAGGAGCAAGAGCAACGAATTATGTAAAAGGAAATTATACATATCGTACGACGGTATATATACATTGGGTATCTCGATCGTAGTGATCGACGTGATTTTATGTATCACGTAAGGAGTTTCGAAATTTTGTCTGTGCATTTTCTTAAAATGCATGTACACCCACATTTTTTCCGCTCATTTTGTTTCTCTCACTTACTTTACACCTACAGTTCATTGAATGGTGCAAAATTAATTTATCTAAAGCCGTTAGCGCACTACATGTGATGAAAGAGAAGTTGAACATCCAGTTTTTGTGCGACCTCAAATAGGCTTTTACTCCATGTTATGGAAATAAAAATAAAAAATTTAAAACCAGCAATATTTAAAAAGACTTCTGCTTTATAGAAAATACATAGTAGATAGTCATTCTTCGATTTCAATCATCGAGCCGTACAAGAGGAATCAATCCACGATACCACATGTAAATTATAATCCGTATCTTTAAGTTCAATCACATATAAAAACATGGTATGAACGTTTTATATTTTCTTTCCGATGTCAAGTGTCAACTAAAGGACTATTTGATACTTTGACTTGGTGATTCCGTTTTTTTAGGGGGGTGACTCTCAAAAGCACATGTAGTTCTCGCGTATATAATAAAAAAAAGTTTTTATGTTCGCTTGTTCTCTCTTTTTCTTTACTATTATTATTCAGAAAAAATGTCTGCCTTCTTTGCGACCAACATCTACAACTCATTCAAGCACTCCGTATGCGAAGCTGCCTTCGAACAAAAGTTTTACTTTTGCACTCCTCTTTCGGTGCGTCGGTCTCGTCGCCTTCGTTCTCGTCCTGTTGCTGCCTCTTTCCCTCCTGTTGCTGTGCCGTCCCCTTTTACCGCGGGGGGCGTGATCGAAGAGGACATTGAGATGTCCTATTTCCCTCCTTCTTCCCCTTCCGTTCCTTGCCTTCCCCGACCTACCAAGCGTATCCGCCGTTCCCCTTCCTCCACCACCGAATGCACTACTACTGCATTCTGGTGTGTCCCCGATGTCGATGCCGCGATCGAAGGCGAGAAAAATTGGGTCCGCGGTCATCTCCCAGCATACGCTATCCCCGTATGTCTGTCGGTTTCTTCTGGTGTTTCGGTGTCTGCTGTGGTGTTGAACAATGTTCACACCATGAAAAAAATTGAGGGCATCGCCCGTGAACTTCTCTCTCTCTCTGTCCCTGGTGTTGGTTTTTCTAGGTGTTTCTGGTGTTCTTTCACCCGCTGGAAAGAAGCGCCCTTTCCGGGAAGTGTGGTAGTTGTCTCTTGGCGGGTGCTGCTTTCAAGTAAGGGTGGTTAGAGTCGATGTTTGGTATTGATGGTCTACTGTGTCACGTACTTTGATCTGCTGCTGGTTCAAAGTACGCTTCTTCCCCTTCCGTTCCTTGCCTTCCCCGACCTACCAAGCGTATCCGCCGTTCCCCTTCCTCCACCACCGAATGCACTACTACTGCATTCTGGTGTGTCCCCGATGTCGATGCCGCGATCGAAGGCGAGAAAAATTGGGTCCGCGGTCATCTCCCAGCATACGCTATCCCCGTATGTCTGTCGGTTTCTTCTGGTGTTTCGGTGTCTGCTGTGGTGTTGAACAATGTTCACACCATGAAAAAAATTGAGGGCATCGCCCGTGAACTTCTCTCTCTCTCTGTCCCTGGTGTTGGTTTTTCTGGTGTTTCTGGTGTTCTTTCACCCGCTGGAAAGAAGCGCCCTTTCCGGGAAGTGTGGTAGTTGTCTCTTGGCGGGTGCTGCTTTCAAGTAAGGGTGGTTAGAGTCGATGTTTGGTATTGATGGTCTACTGTGTCACGTACTTTGATCTGCTGCTGGTTCAAAGTACGTGGTACAGTAGGCTGTCTCTATCAATCATCGGCTTTAATCACTTCTTACTTGGAAGCAGTGCCTGCCCATTAAAATAAAAATATTTTTTTATTTTGTTCTATCTCTATCGTCTTTTCTTTTTAATAATCGGCTTTCCTTTTTGTTAACAATGTGCTTATCTTTTGATGGTTTATTTGATGTTAACATTGAACTGTTGTTAATTTTTTAATTTTATTTTTGATCACGCGACTTAATTACATAACAACAACGGTCGAAGATCGACCACTTCAAGATGTTGCTTTACAGTTGTTTTTACATATCTTTGTTATCCCATTGATATAAAATGATTTACTTAGAGAAAAATGGTTTATTTCATGACTTTCAGCTCTTTTGAAAAGGAAAACTGTGAGAGTTTTTCTCCAAAAAAGAGAAAGTGTGCAGCTGGGTTTAATTTTTGATTATGTTGTTGTTGTTGTTATCGTCTCCCCTTACCCCCTTTTTTTTCTTTATGAATGGTATCTTAGTAACTCTGACTATGTCAGTAATGAATTGACTTACTTAACCTGATACAAGGATACAAAAAGACTAATTATAAAGAAGGGAATGAAAAAAAAAAACTATTGAAAGCGTATTATTTTTTGTATGTGTGTGTGGCGAATTAGTGTGTCTAAGGACTATGGAGGGAAAATGTCCACTCAAATTTAATATCAATTATTGATTGACCGTATAAATTTTTTATGTAGCCCTTAGATATTGATTCTTGAATGTTTATGGCTTTAAGGTGGGATAGACGTGCAAAGGGAAGTTGTGCATCACACACGGTGAAGAGAGAGTCGATGTAAACTTTTTTGTGTTACCAACAGAACTTGGAAAGCTTGTGATAAATTGCTTTTAAATGATCGAAAACGAGAGAATACCTTAGAACCAAAAAGATAAATATGTACTGAGCTTAAATAAACATGGAGCATTGAGCGTAATCAAAAGTTTTACTAAGGATCATTTCTTACTGACATAATAAAGGGCGAGACGAGCATTTAGCAAGCACGCCAATGTTAGACGTTGACTATGACAGAATTAAAAATACTTCAACTAGAGCGATACATGAAAGCAAAATAAGCTTTTGCATTTGATATCTAGCATGTTTAATACCCTTTTGATTTGTGTCCCCACAAAATTAGTTAAAAAGTAAAGCGTCAGGGTTAAGCACTAATTTCACACTCATTTGTTCATATTGTTCACGGTATGTACACGGTACATAAAACAAAATATACTTGAGTGAAAGTTCAAATATCCACCTCTTGCGCTGGTTTACTCTATGTGTATCACAATCTCAAATCAAGATGCGTATAAATAGATGGTTATTTCCTGTATATGTATAATTCCTCTGGAAAAAACATACCTTGAATCACATAGCAATTATACGTGATATTTAACGGATTAAATTGTTGATGCTCAAAAATCATCATGTATCAGAACTACAAAAACGCAATGACAATTGACCATAAGACTATTACATGCAAAGACTACGCACATACATCGACTGGTTACGTCTATAAAAAATGCAAGCATTGCATTGCAAAATTTAGGCGGTAATCACACCGCGGGTGTTTAAATCAGCAATTTATCAGGCACGCATAATCTGGAAGTAGACGTTCAAAAGAGTGTACCAAAGTTCTGTATCTTGTGACGAAGCATACTATGTGTGCACACAGTTTATCCAGTAATTACAAGTTTGCATCTTACAATATTTAATAATGCCTACAACTTTATAACCGAGAAGGTTTGAATTAATTTATTTGCCCTCTCGCCAAAATCTGAGAAATGCGCACGGAAAATACATCGATTGTCGCCACAACAAATATTCACGAATAAAAAAATATATTTCATTATTTTACGCGCACTTTCTATTTCTTTAATTCCAATCCCTTCTTTTTTATACATATCTTATTCAAATGAGTCCAAGTATCAACAAAAAGTTAGAAGACATCAAAGCCATGTGCTCCACTCGTAAAAGAATCATTGACCCCGATCGAGGATACACAACCCCACTTAAACAGAAAAAGATGGAAGAAAACTTTGTCAAGGACTTTGATGTCAAAAGTCGTCAATTAGAAAAACACTTTACAAGGAAATAATGATCGCGATAATAAAGACACGCGTGCGTGTATTGATATATATTTTGTACATACAATGATTTACTGCTTCAATTCGACATAATTAGCTATAATAATAAAGTTAGATTTAATCTTTAAAAGTGTGTATAAAGTGTAATCTTACCAGGGAATAAGCCAACAGATCTACCATTGGCAGCAGTGCCTTGCCACCAATCTTCACTCACAAATTCAATTTCAGTAATCACATCTCCCTCAGCAAAAGAAATTTCGTTCTCTTCCTCGGCTTGATAATCATAAAGTGCAATTGCAGAAGGTTGTTGTGGTTGTTGTGCTGGAGGGGGTGAAGGAGCGGCAGGTGCAACAGGAGCAACGGGTGCAGCGGGTGCAGCGGGAGGAGCTGGAGGAGCTTGGGGTTGTTCCTCGGGTTCCAAGATTTGAACATAGTTGGCAGGGAAAAGACCTTGCTTTTGACCATCTTCACTAACACCGAACCACCATCCTTCATCGACTTGATCAATTTGATGAACCACTTCACCTTCGTAAAGAGTCATTTCATTGGCTTCACTAGCATCGTATGCAAATAAAACAACAGCAGAGATACCATTCTCTTCTGAAGAGGCACCACCAGCAGCAGCAGCACCAGCGCCGACAGCGGCACCTACAGCGGCACCGGCAGCAGCGACACCAGCGGTATGAACAGCACGGTCAGCAGTTTGGTTTAATTGAGATCGAAGTGCTTCCTCTTCCTTTCTACGCTCTTCTTCCTCTTGTTGTTGTTGACGCTTTCTATCTTCCTCTTCTTGTTGTTGACGTTTTCTCTCTTGTTCTTCTCGTTGACGTTGAGCCTCTTGTTGCTTACGATGTTCTTCTTCTTGTTGTTGTTGTTGTCTGCGACGGTTTTCTTCTTCTTCTTCTTCCTCCTGTTGTCGTCTACGACGATCCTCCTCCTCTTGTTGTTGTCTGCGACGATCTTCATCTTGTTGTTGTCTACGACGGTTTTCTTCATCCTGTTGTCTACGACGGTCCTCTTCTTCCTGTTGTTGTTGTCTATAACGATTCTCTTCATCCTCTTGTTGTTGTCTACGACGATCTTCTTCTTGTTGTTGACGAATACGAGTCAATTCAGCTTCTTTTTCCCTTTCCTCTTGCTCGCGTCTTGCAGCAGCAGCATCGTGCTGTGGAGGAGGTGTATGTGAGACTTGCTTTGCCTTTTCTATTTCTCTATCGCGAACTTCCTTTTCGAATCGCTCACGTTCAGCGCGCACTGCACTCGCACCTGAATCTTGAGTAGCTGCAGCGTTCCAGCGTTGTTCCATCTTTCTGGGTGTAGTTTGAACGGGTTTGTAATTAGTGCCGACGGGAGTAGGAGCGTTTTCTTTGGTCATGGATTCACGTTGCATAGCTGCGATATCAGGGATTTCTGTCTTTTTGTACACAGAGCCAACGGGTGTGACACGAGGTTGTGGTTTACTGCCTTCCTTGTGAACACTGTAATTGGCGCCAGAAGATTCAGCAACTCGTTTCATGATAAGCTTAGGGTCGACGTCTGCTTCATCACGAGCGTTAATTTGAACATGGAAGCTCTACAGAGTTCTTGTAAATGAGTTTGTGGTGTAATTGTCACAGCTAGGGACTTACCTTGAAGAACTTGGAGACGTCACTCAGTTGAGAGTTGAAGAAGGCTTTACGGAGTTCAGGCACACCACTTCCACACTACAAGTAAAATTATAAGTTTTCTTGCTATATTTTCTCTTGGCGTGTCTCCCTTTTGCTTAGCATATATACTTTACCCAACCAATAAAAACGTATTTGGGAAGCTCGGTGTTGGGGTCAATTACCTTGGCATAAGCAAATTGAACCTTACCATCCGAGAATTCGTCGTTTAACTCCTCCAATCCACCATCTAGGCAACGTCATCAGCAAAGAGATGCTTTCAAAGCATACAACTCGTTTTTTTTTTTTAACTTACCGCCAGTGCCTTGGACGCGAAGGTCATAAGTGCCCTTATCAAAGGCATATATTAACCAGTTGGTATCATCCTTTTCGTTGATAACTGCTTCAAAAGCAGACTTTAAGTCGCTACCATGGGTATTGAAATTAACTTGGAAACTCATTGTATTTTAGAGTGAGAAAAGAAGAAAAATGAATAAGAAAAAAAAAATGCTCGAAACATAAAAAAATATGACGTATTTTCTTGTTGCATTGTGTGTGCGTGCACTCCGAGTAATAAAACGTAGTGGGAGACCGACGGAAAGTCAAAATTGACTTCGTTTTTTTTTTTGCGAGTTGACACATACTTGTTCATCATGCCTTCATCACAAGATGACCGGGATTTTGAGATTGGCAATAAACCTCAAGGTCTCAGTGTGACGGAATCAGTTGGCGCACCGAGTCATTTAAAGACAAGTTCACTTTACTTAAAGCAAGATATTGACCAATTTGGACTAGCGGGTAAAATATGGCAAAGGTGAGTTATACTTTACGCAAATAGACTACTACTAGTAGTATTATTTACCAAGATACGTACAGTGCTTATACATTACAAGCGTTGTTTGATGGTGATACCCAGTCCACGTTGGAGCCCAACTATGTCGTTCCACGAGAATACTATACCAGTAACGAGAGTGATCGATCCGAACTGAAGCCATTTCGTATATTAGAGCTAGGTGCAGGAACAGGCTATGTGGGTATTGCACTTGCCAAACTACTGCGTAGACCCTGTCAAGTGTACATTACAGATTTGGAGCAAGTAGTGCCTTTAATACAAGAGAACGTAGAATTATCAGATATTCCTAGTGATGCAGCAGAGGTGATTGTAGAGCGACTCCACTGGGGCAACAAAGGGGATGCCGAGCGACTTTTGAACGGGGGTCGCTTTGATTTAGTGGTAGTGAGTGATTGTGTCTACTTTCCTGAACTGTTTAAGATGCTTCAATTGACACTTTTGGACGTTTGTGATATGTCAACCCGGGTTGTGATTGGTTACAAGTGTCGTTCACTTGAAAAGGAAGTAGGCTTCTGGCAAGATTATTTCGGTCGCTATTTCGAATACGAACCCGTGCGTCGAGTCGACGAAAAGAACGGAGAGTTGGGTGATCTTTTAGGTGCGGAAGAACAATTGTTTGTCTTTTTGGGAAGGAAACGACCGGAAAGCAGCGTAGTAAAAACGGCTGATGATACTTTTACCACATTGCTTTTTTGCTCAATGGGAATTTAACACTCCCCACGAGGGGTTGGTTACATGTTGCACAATAAGAAAAACGTGGAAAAAAATAAAGTATTAATTTTATCTCTCTCTCTTTCTTTTCCCTCTTTTTCTTTTTTTTGTTTCTCTCTTTCTTAAAAACAACGATATAAAAAACACTTGAAAAGGAAGTAGGCTTCTGGCAAGATTATTTCGGTCGCTATTTCGAATACGAACCCGTGCGTCGAGTCGACGAAAAGAACGGAGAGTTGGGTGATCTTTTAGGTGCGGAAGAACAATTGTTTGTCTTTTTGGGAAGGAAACGACCGGAAAGCAGCGTAGTAAAAACGGCTGATGATACTTTTACCACATTGCTTTTTTGCTCAATGGGAATTTAACACTCCCCACGAGGGGTTGGTTACATGTTGCACAATAAGAAAAACGTGGAAAAAAATAAAGTATTAATTTTATCTCTCTCTCTTTCTTTTCCCTCTTTTTCTTTTTTTTGTTTCTCTCTTTCTTAAAAACAACGATATAAAAAATGAATGATTATGATGGGTTTCAATTTACACAAACAACAGATGAATACACAGAGCTTTTAACAGAGTTACATACGCTTTACAGTCAGGATCAACCTGAAGACGTATTACAATATTGTTTCAATTTCTTTAATACGAAATTACAAGAACAAAGAGCGGATTTTCTAAACGAACAACGACCAAGCTCAGGTAAAAATTGGGGACGGGTATTGAAAAAAGTAAATCAGGTTACTTAATTTCACTATAAAAAAAAAATAGTAGGCGAATATCATCCATTGGCTGAAAATGGATCCTTCTTCCAACAAACACAAGAGTCAGACAGTGATGAAGAGTTTCTCGATGCTTATGATGACGAAGACGATGAAGAAAGAGATAAATTTTCTACTTTGCCCGTGACCATTTCACCGCAGCAACAAAACTACAACCGAAACAGACGTACTTCGGTCAGTGCAGAATCCATGGCACCCTCCAGCCAAGGATTTGTCAAAAAAGTCGTTCCCAAATCACAAGAAGAAATCGAGGGTATTCGAAAGAGTGTAGGTACCAACTTTTTGTTTAAAAATCTCGACGAAGAACATCACCAAGACGTGGTGGATGCCATGGTGGCCATGTGTGTGAAGAAGGGAAGTGCTATTATTGAACAAGGCGGCGTGGGTGATTTTTTCTATGTGGTTCAGTATGGTACGTTTGACTGCTCTATTGACGGAAACGTTGTCACTGCATATGAAGCAGGTGGTAGTTTTGGTGAGTTGGCCCTTATGTACAATGCACCCCGTGCTGCTACTATCACAGCAACATCGGATGCCATGCTGTGGGCTTTGGATCGTATCACATTCAGAACCATCTTGATGGAAAATACCTCGAAAAAGAGAAAAATGTACGAGTCCTTCCTGGAAGAAGTTCCCCTTTTGAAATCACTGGAAGTGTATGAGCGTCACAAGATTGCAGATGCTTTAGAGTCGGTCTACTTTAATGACGGAGAACACGTTATTTTACAGGGTGATTTAGGAGACCAGTTTTACATTATTGAGTCAGGCACAGCAGTGTTTTACAAGGTGGATGCAAATGGGGATCTGCAAGAAGTCAATCAAGGTCATCGAGGCGCTTATTTCGGTGAGTTGGCGTTGATCAATGACAGTCCAAGAGCAGCTACGGTCGTTGCAAAAGGAAGATTAAAGTGTGCAACTTTAGGAAAGAAGGCGTTTATTCGTTTATTGGGCTCGGTGCATGAAATATTGAAGAGAAACTCTGAAAACTATCACGCTATCATCAGTCAGCAACAACAAGAGTAATAATAACAACAATCATTATAGACACACATATTATACAAAATAAACTCAATATATATTTATACTCATTTTATTCGGATCGTCAAGGTTGAGTAATAAATCACTGTCATGCTCGATATACTATTGGGCGTTGAGATTCAAGGGCGCGTCGCTGACCCAGAATTACTTGAGAGTATAACAAATCTAGTAAATACTTTTCAGAAACAGGTTGCTTTTTAAATAGTGCACAAACAGCTTCACTTCGTAGGAATATGATGATTTGTAGAAAAAAAAAGGTCACATATGAAATTGAGTTTACCAATGTTGACGACATTACTTGGCTCCATTAAAGTACGCACCCTTCACCTTTTTCATCAACTTTTTTCTTTGAGTTTTGACACTGTCTCGGTTACCTAGTCAACTCATTGCTGTCCATACTTGCCCAACCCTTAGAGCCAATCCTTATCCCAAAGATACGGATCTATCTTCCCTTATTACATTGTTCTATCAGCTAGAGGCTTTTCACCTTGGAGACCTGCTGCGGTTATGAGTACGACTAGGCGAGAAAATTATTCTTTTCCTTCTTGGAGTACGTCGTAGACAAGTAGTAAATGTAACCTGCGAGACAAAAGGGATATCACAAGAGATAAAGAAAAGAATAACGAGAGCAATGAATTCTCGTATCAGGAATGCTATGACCTTGTCACCATTCCGTTTACAAGGCACACTATGTCAGAGAAAAGCATTCCCACTGATTTTTTTGATCCACCAGAAAAATGCATGAAGGCATATGTACAGCCGTTGGGATTCTGGGCGTACGTAGATCCTTGCAGACGATGGCTCCATATATTACGATGTCAAGGCCCACCCATTGACTCGTTCCAAGGTCCTGAACACATTGGAAAGGCCTTTCAAAGAGCTTGAATCTTGTAATAAAAAGTCTTTTATCATGCTTCTTTTGAGCTGTATTTGTACTGACACACGTAACAATCAATCATCGAGTACTAATATGCACGTATTTAATCACAAAAAACATTTTGATAAAAAGCGAACAATGTATCAATTTTCATATGTAATTAAATTCTACATACATACATGGTGTATGCATCTTATGTGAAGAAGGGAAGTGCTATTATTGAACAAGGCGGCGTGGGTGATTTTTTCTATGTGGTTCAGTATGGTACGTTTGACTGCTCTATTGACGGAAACGTTGTCACTGCATATGAAGCAGGTGGTAGTTTTGGTACGTACACACTATTACGATGTCAAGGCCCACCCATTGACTCGTTCCAAGGTCCTGAACACATTGGAAAGGCCTTTCAAAGAGCTTGAATCTTGTAATAAAAAGTCTTTTATCATGCTTCTTTTGAGCTGTATTTGTACTGACACACGTAACAATCAATCATCGAGTACTAATATGCACGTATTTAATCACAAAAAACATTTTGATAAAAAGCGAACAATGTATCAATTTTCATATGTAATTAAATTCTACATACATACATGGTGTATGCATCTTAAAATAGAAAGAGCATTTGTTAATACTCTAGTGTTTCCTTGCCACCCACTTCGCGCGTTTGAAGTGGCAAACAAAGTCAATTTGTATTTTGTTCGTTCCCCAAAATGAAAACTTGCCCCAATGCTACTTTTGAGATGAAGAAGAAAAACAAAGATTGAATACTGCTTCGTAGGCTATCAAAAAGACGTAGATCGACGATTCACCAATCCAGAGGTATTTTATCTAAAAATTAAACTTGGCTTGAAAGCCTATGTCACCTCTTCGCTCCTTTTTGTCTGTGTAATATACGTAAAACAAGAGTAGTGCAGGTACATATTTCATGTTGTTGTTCTTTTACAACCACCTTTCCAAACTAAACAATATGAACTTCTCAGTACTACTGTTACACAATGTTTCATTGTAATATCCCATGAACACAATGCGTTTTTCTTTATTCAAATGTTGTTTAAAGCTTAAAAGTATTTATATAAAGTATAAACGTGTTCATCATAATATGTATTCAGCCTCTACATAACCATGATAAATATTCTGTAGCAGGACATGGAACATTGGTCTTTTTATTTTTTCTTTGGACACACTTTTGAAGATAATGGGAGACGGTGATCCTAATATGGATTTGTTGTATGTACTTTATAGTACTGCTTATAAAAAGTGTCAAATTGAATATTTTGCATACGTACGAGGGCCGATAGAGAAGGAGATTCTTTTTTAAGTATAGTACAGTTACTATTTAAGAAAATGTAACCCATGCTTCCCACAAAACAGTTGCTGCATGATCATCAAGATATTGACAAAAGAATGGTGTATTTTAGCTTAATTTTTTGTCAACATTGCCTTCCATGTATAGATATGTATGAAACGTCCTATACTTGTATACTCTTCTCCTCATTGCCTTTAAACATCCTGCAGAGTTGTTCTCCTAAGGATACCTTCATACAATGTCCTGCTTGGCTTGCAGAAAAACGTTTCTTTAGGTGTGACAAGATCTTGTGCTTGAACAGGCGCGTTCAAGAGCGATGCGTAGGGGCCAATCTTGACAGCAGTTTTTTGTAAACGATATTCTACGTTTTTATTGCTGTAATGTGCTGAGTATGTATGTAGTTACTTTAAAATGAACGCGTTGTTGTATATACTTTTCATGAAAACGATAATCTGGCTCAGTAGTAGGGCATAACCTAAAAAGGAAATGCGCATGAGGCTTGGATGGACCATGTGTACTTTTTTTTTTATATATTCACTCATCCAAAGAGATGGATTTGACGTATTTTAGCAGCAACCAAAACTATGTTGTACTTTTTAACGATAAGAAAAAAAATATTCCCATATAGAATGTTGGTGATTTTAGCAACAACAATAACAATTCACACAACAATAGCAAAATGAAAATTTAAAGTTGGATGAGTTCCCACCCCTTCTCTTTTTCTCACCCATTCTCTTTTTCTCTCTCTCTCTCTCTTTACACTATCAAACCATGTTGCATTTATTACCACATAATCGACAACAAGATTCAATTACCATTATACAAGAAGAGGAAGAAGATGAAGAAGTGATTGACAGAAACAGTAAAAAGGCACCAAATTCATTTTTATTATACAAGACAATAAGACGCCAAGATGCCAACGGAAAATACCTTTCATCTCATCAATTGATGGATGAATGGAATCACATGTCGAAAGAACAAAAAGCCGAGTTTCAAAATCAATCACAGTGTATTCAGTTTACTTTGGATATTGATAATCGAACACCGAATAACACGACAGGGACAGGAACAACAACATCCACAGCGGCGGCAAAAAAGATGCAACAGCAGCAACAACATATGTTGCCTAAAATAGTTGTACCTCCACCTTCTTCGATGGTGATCCCCAATGATCATTCTGTGGATCACTTGCCTAGTTATAAAAGTACATTATACCATCATCATCATCCATTATCTGATTTACTCTTGGGTCCACCTTCTTCTTCTTCTGCTACTAATCATCTTTCATACTATCATCATCCACATCATCATCATCCTTCTACTACTACAACTACTACAACAACTACTACTTCTACTATTTTATCACATACAACCAAACAAGCTAATAATAATAATTATTCCATGCCTTATTCTGCTGCTGCTGAAGCAGCTGCACTTCAATCCCTCAGCTTCAACCCACCACCACCGCCACCAACAACACAAGCACAAGCGGCTGTAAAAGTATCGATGGACACCCATAGTTCCAGTATAAAAAAGAAATATGGCATCCTTCCTGAAAAGGTGAAACGGCCCCCGAACGCCTATTTATTATTCAACAGAGACATGCGACGTCAATTACACGATGTCAACCGTGGTTTATCTTCAGGGGAAATCAGTAAATCCATCAGTGCGCGATGGAAACAACTCTCCAGTGCAGAACGAGATTATTATATCAAAGAAGAAGCTAAATTAAAACAACAACATAACAACGAACATGCTAATTTTATTTATACAAGACGATCTAAAGCTGAAATGAAAGAAGCAGGGTCATTAAAGCAACAACAAAAACCACTCAAATTGGCAACAACTACAAGTACAACGACAGGGACAAAAAGAAAAGTAATCCATTCATCACAATCACAACAAGGACGTGATCCAAGAGGAAGGAAAAAGAAAAAACAAGACGACACTTTACCCAAACATCCCATGTCGGGTTACCTTCATTTTGCCAAAGAAATGAGACCCGTGATGAAGAAGCGATACCCGGATGCAAGACTAGTGGAAATAAGTAAACATATTGGTGCTCAATGGCGAAGTATGTCTGAAGCAGAATTACAACCTTGGATTGACATTGCGAATCGTGATAAAGAACGTTATGCGCAACAAATGAAAGATAGAATCAACAATCAACAACAACAACAAAGATACCTGCGAGAAGATGATGATTCGTCTTCTTCTTCTGCTTCTTCTGCTTCTTCTCATCACACGTCAAATTTAATATTGGATTATGACAAGACAGTAGAAGACTTGGATATAAATACAATTGCTACAGTCGCTCAAATGGTGAATCGACGTTCCTATTAATTTAATTCTATAAATATTATTACTACTACTACTACATACATGACGACTCGTTTATTTTTTGGTGTGTGTAAAAAAAAGCATAATAGTTTTTTTGTTAAGAATATATGTATAAGAGGAAGGTGGGGGTAGTACATTAAAGAATAACATATATATATAATTGTATACATAAGAAAAGTAGAAAAAAAAACGAAAGGGGGGTATATTGTGTGTGTGGAGCGATTTACTTGATTTTTAACAATTGTAAATCTTTTGAATGCCTGTAAAGGTTCTTCGACAAATAGCGCATTCCTTCAACTTGATAGCGCAAGGATGACAATAAGCTACAACAACAACAACACAAAAAGTTAGTTTAAGTGAATAAATTACAGTTGAATTACTTACCGTAATGATAACATGGAATCAAGACGTATTCAATTGCACGATGAAAGCACACTTTGCACTTGTTGCGTTCTTCTTCTTTTCCGTATTTCAACTTGATTTCTTCTCGATAACTAGCATATTCCTCTGCCAAATGATCCTTATCCATAATAAGATTGGCCAGTTTGATTTCATTGTGTGCTAGTTTATTTTGACAGTTTTCACGTAGAACAATCTCTTCTCTTAAATCGAAATTCATACTGGAAAGTTCTTCCTTACAGTCCATTTCCACCAGTGTTAATTTATCAAGTGCTTGTTCCATTTCGTTTTGAATAGATTGGATGCGTTGTTGTGATTCCTTTCGTACTCGCTCCAAGGTCTTTTGTAAATGTAAATTCTGGAATTTCAGTTCTTCTGCGTCAAGATCTATTTTCACAGGTGAAGTGATGACGGGTGAAGAAGCGGTAGTGGTTGTAGAAGAAGATCGGGTTAAAGAAGGTTGTTGTTTCTTACCCATGACAGACGTGGGTACGAGTGTTGTCGTTGCTGTGGATAGTTTCTCTTTCAACGATTCGAAATCAATAATATTATTATTGTTGGAGGAAGAGGCATTTGGCTGTGAAGATAGTGATGGTGGCGCAGTAGTAGTATTCGTTGAAGAACTAATTCCAGTCAAAGTTGCCAGTAAATCATGTTGATGTTGCTGCGACTTTGGCTGCGGTTGTTGTTGTGGTTGTTGCGTTGGAGGTGTTGAAAAGTACTTGCGATATTCTTCTTCACTGACACGATCATGAATACGAGTCTTGGGTCTAGGAAAAGCGACTTCGTTGGCTTCTAATTTCCAATTACATTTACGGTGGCCCTCAATTGGGGCATGTTCACAGCGAAAAAAGTAATGAGGTCTATTCTCGGCATAAGTATGATTGACTTGTCGAAGAATGACAGGTTTTTCACAAAAGCACTTGGGTAATATAAGTGGGGGAACCTTATCAAATGCATTGGTGACGTAGAATATCGTACAATAAGTAAAGTTGTATAAAGGACAAGATTGAAGTTCGGAATAATCAGGATCGATGGCGTGTCCTTTTAAAAAGGCTTGACGTAATTTCAACCAAGATCGTTCATGAACATGAAATCCACAGGTGTATCTTGCTTTCCAAGATCGTAGTTTATCTACTTTTGTAGTAGTATTCGCTTCTTGTCCTTCTTCTATGTTGGTATCGTAACTCGCACATTCTAAAATAGGACCATATTCTATAGTGAAACTACGGTTGGCAGGTTTCTTACAGAAACACAGTGGTGGATCAGACGTCACTAGTAGAAAAGGATCTTCGTGAGATTGAAGTGTAAACTTTCGAGGCATCTCATTATGTTGTTGTAAAGTAACATGGGATGGTTTAGTAGTGGGCGTATTATGATTTATCCTGGGTGAAGGAGTATCGCTATGTTTATCTTCTTCTTTAGCCCAGGTGTGCCATTTACTCGCTGCTGGTTCTTCACTAATGCTGTGCACAGAAGAATTAGAACTACTCGTTTGCCATGTCGAAGGTGAACGGTTCCAACGTTGTTGATCTGGTAAATGATACATTTAAAATAATAGTGGAGAACAAAGAAAATAATAGAAGAAAAAGGTTTTTGTGTGGAATTATTTTTTTTATTTGGAATAAATGTTTGTGTTGTGTGAGGAGAGAGAGAGCCAAAAATAAAAATTCAAAAAATATCAAAACTGCTGAGATTTGATTTTTTTTTTTTTTTTACTTTCTAATGTTTCTTGGAGAATCACGCTGATTATAATAAGATTCAACTTCATATTGTAATTCCTTGACTTTTTCACTTTGAAGTTCCAATTCCTTATGAAGACGATCTCTTTCAGAGAGGAGCTAAAGAAATAACAGTTTTAATTGAAGTTTTATAAAGAAATTATAGTCATGATTACCTGTTGTTCCCATTGACGGAAACGAGTTTCCTCTGATTTGACCTTTTCAGTAAAGTTCTTGCGCAACATTTCCTCTTCTTCAGCAAACTTGGCATTTTCATCCTTCTCAGCACTACAGAGATAATTAGTAAAAAAAAAAAAAAAAACTTCCATAAATTTTATACATACCGTGGATCACCAAATTTACGAGTTTCCATTTGAATTTGACGGTAATTCTCATAATGATTTTCTTCTGTGGTGGTAATCAAATCAAGCATGTGTGTACGAATCAACAAACTACGTAACTTTTTAAAGTCACAGTGATCATCATTTTCAACTTCAGCGACTCCCCAAGAATATTCACGTCCCTTCACCTTGCGACCATCAGCTGTAATCACATCTTGAGTAGACCCAATCACAGAGAAAGGCATGGCAGCCATAATATTCACATTACGCTTCGTGGTCGTCTCATCATCACTTTCAATGGGAGAAGAATAACATTGAATATTTTGAGCTGAAATAACATCGCGAATCTAAGGGGGATGGAGGGTTAAGGGATATAGTTTTTTTTTTTAGGAGAATTTTTCAACCCTTACGTTTTGTTTAAATTTGGCTAAATCAGATGGAGTCAACGTGTCTGCTTTGGCAATAACAGGAATCAAGTTGACACGAGAACCAAGACGCTTCATGACTTCAACATCCAAAGGAGATAAACTATGCATAAAAAAAAAAAAGTGGTTATGTCACACACACACACACATACACGGACACGTCAAAAAGAATGACTTACGTGTGGCCAGTGGGCTTGACAAAGTAGAGACAGACATGCACACGCATATCAACAACACCTTTACGACAAGGTTGTTGTTCTTGTCTCATATAGTTTTCATGTTGATCATCAAGAAAGTCAACAATAGGAATCCATCCATGACGGTTATTGACATAGTCACCAAATCCAGGAGTATCAATGATAGTCAACTTGACCTTGAACATCTTTTTCCTCCAACTCTAAGTAGTAGATGGGGGGGGTTTAATATGATGAGTGGGAATAGCTTACTCTTTTTTTTATTTTCTACTTTACCTGCTCTGGTGATTTGGATTTGAACAGTCTTGGAAGGTGTCTTTGCACGTCTCTTGTTTAAATTCTTGGGTTCCTTGATGGTAGAAGTAAACAATGTATTGACAAATGTAGTCTTTCCAAGACCAGATTCACCTATTATGAAATTGATATAAGAAAATCAATTTCAATTCACTTCACTTCACTTATCACATCATTTTTACGTACCACACACCATCAAGGTGAAATTAGCTCCATTCTTGGCGACAATCTTGTGTCTTTGGTTGGGCAAATTAGCAATACCTGTACCAGGAGCAGCAAGAGGCTCAGAGGGTGGAAGAGGAGTCGTAGTATCCATAGGTGATACGGTAGTCATTTCTATATCTATTCAAAAGTAAAAAAGAGAAATAAAAGAAAAAGGAAAAGGAATGATAATAAAAAAAAAAAGGAAAATGTTGCAAGCATATTGAGGGGTTTTGGTTATGTTTAATTAGGGAGAAAAAAGGGGTGTTGTTGTTCTATGTAGCTAGTGAATACCACATATATACACAAACATGTGTTATTTTAAAAGTAAAAAAGAAAGTGAGAATGTACCTATCACTAGTGTTTACACACGATCTGTTGTCTTGAAACAGAGTTGTTGCATAAAGATATCACCTTCAAAATCATTACACTGAAAAAAAAAAAAAAAACGAGAAAGCATTCCTCAATCATGATGCTGCTCTTGTCGTCTCCACTCAGCCGGAGTATTTTTACTTTATGCGGTTTAAAACACAGGTTACACGAATCAATCCCCACAATGGGCCATGAAAAGGGCCAGGAACTCTGAGTTTAAACCACTGCGAAATATATATAACAACAACAGCTGCTTTTACCGTGTCTGTGCTCCCCTTTCACCCCACACACATGTCTGCCAGAACTTTTTTAACTACTGGACGTAAAATCGTCGCTATTGGAAGAAACTTTAGGTATGTAAACTAATAGTTTACAAAAAATGCTCGCTTCTGACACGATGCCCTCCGAAAGTGAGCATGCCAAAGAATTAGGCAATGCTGTTCCTCAATCGCCCTTCTTCTTTTTAAAGCCTACGTCTTCTTATCTTGAGAACGGAGGAGCCATTGAAATTCCTCGTGGATGTGAAGTGCACCACGAAAGTGAGTATTTATCCAATCATTTGTTTTTTTTTTTGGACGTGGGATTAACATGGACTCTAGTTGAGTTGGCTGTGATTATTGGAAAGAACGGAAGAGATATTCCTGCTACTGAAGCAGACGAGTACGTTGGAGGTAAGTTTTGCTTACAAATGCATATATACCTACCTCTACTCAACCGCATTTTTTAGGTTATGCATTATCGATTGACTTGACTGCAAGAGACATGCAGGTAGGATGAATAAATTCGATATATACATCAAGCACTCACCCTATTATTCAGTTGGAAGCCAAGAAAAAGAGTTTGCCTTGGACCGCCTCCAAGGGTTTCGATACTTTTACCCCAATTAGGTAAACTTTAAAATCAATTTTTTTCATCCATCACACTAAAGATTCCCGAAAAAAGTGATTTTATCCCCAAAGAGAAAATTGTGAACCCCGCTGATGTCAATATTTGGATCAAGGTCAATGGCGAATTCCGTCAAAACGGAAACACCAAAGACATGATTTTCAGGTAATGAACAAGATCAATTGGAAAAAGAAAGTGGTTATTCATGCTGTGTATATAGTATTCCTACACTTATTGAACATGTGTCTTCCATTATGAAGTTGGAAGTGGGTGATGTTATTTTGACGGGTACGCCCCAGGGTGTCGGACCCATTCATGCAGGTGAAGTCGTTACCGCTGGTCTTCGTCCCGGGAATCAAGAAAACGACCTCGTTCAACTCAAGTTTGATGTCATTGATAGAAAGGGAGGATTTGTATTCAAAAAGGAATAAAAGTGTAATAGTAACAGTGTACAGTTATTCATTCGATGTGCACTGCACACGTCCATGACAATAAGAACTGGGATAGTTGAGTGGTGGCTATGCCAAAGGCGTTGGGAGAAAAGTCCATGTACCATACTACAGTTCAATTTTTAGTACTTTAAAAAACAGAGACTTTGAAGCTAGAGCTTGCAATTAAATATTTTTTATTGATTCAATCGCAATTTGCGATGAGACTTGTGAACGTTTGAAAATTCTTTTACAATTTGAAAAGCCTCAATGGCGGTATAACCCTCGCTATACGCTTGGATGTAAGCAAAGCTTTTGTGGAAGTACCTCCTTATCTTGGATGGAGTTTCCTCCTCGGGTGGGCACACACTATCCAAAAAGGCACTTATGTTCTTATCAAGTGACTTGAATGTGTAATCACACTCTCGTCGTGCTTCCTTCTTGGCTGCACTCCAGAAGCGCTTTATCCAATTGCATTCACAGTGGTATTTGGGGTACAATTGGAATAGATGGCCAGCTGAGGTGACTTTCTCCTCCAAGGCTGATTTCTGTTCCAAAAAGTCGGGTTGGGCTGCCATTAGATGGACAGCGCAACACCGGCGGTCTCTTCTCGCACCTTGCACATTCAGAACCGCCAGCGCACCTTGGATACTTCTACCAAGAAACTCACCCAAGAACGACCTCGCAAAGAGGATTTGTCCTCCTCCCCCTCCTAATGCGAATTTTACCAGGATCCAGAAGCCAAAAGACATAATTTGGCAGTTGGTCGTTCGTTCTTTTGAGAACGGACCTCTAGGATAGTGCCAGTGCTGTTGGCACAGAAAAGACCTTAGAGCTATTCGGTTTGAGACCGAGAGCGAATAGCTGAGACATTGGCACCAATATCAGCAAAAGCTTTGACCAGGCGTCCTTGGGGTGGTAACCGTCAGCCTTAAAAATCAAAAGCAGCAGTTTCCACAGGTTCTTTTCCAAACTCATAAATGATAATGGTGTAGATCCTCTTCCATGTATTGTGCTTACAAGGTCATGTTCACTCTACGCCACCATTTAAACTTGAATCGTTCCCTTTGAAGATCTGTGTGTTGAACACCAGGGAAAAAGAAAGACACCACGTTCGTTCCATCGTCGGCAGTACGTACACACTATGCGAATTTTACCAGGATCCAGAAGCCAAAAGACATAATTTGGCAGTTGGTCGTTCGTTCT
The DNA here is from genome assembly GCA_000587855.1 of Mucor irregularis B50. Taxonomy (NCBI): domain Eukaryota; kingdom Fungi; phylum Mucoromycota; class Mucoromycetes; order Mucorales; family Mucoraceae; genus Mucor; species Mucor irregularis. The sequence continues at coordinate 25,802 of KK076440.1, forward strand.
TTTGAGAACGGACCTCTAGGATAGTGCCAGTGCTGTTGGCACAGAAAAGACCTTAGAGCTATTCGGTTTGAGACCGAGAGCGAATAGCTGAGACATTGGCACCAATATCAGCAAAAGCTTTGACCAGGCGTCCTTGGGGTGGTAACCGTCAGCCTTAAAAATCAAAAGCAGCAGTTTCCACAGGTTCTTTTCCAAACTCATAAATGATAATGGTGTAGATCCTCTTCCATGTATTGTGCTTACAAGGTCATGTTCACTCTACGCCACCATTTAAACTTGAATCGTTCCCTTTGAAGATCTGTGTGTTGAACACCAGGGAAAAAGAAAGACACCACGTTCGTTCCATCGTCGGCAGTTAATCATGCAGCTCCAAAGCAATGGAACTCGGGATCTGTAATGGTTCCAACTTCGAAATTTCTTTGGCAGCAAATAACGTAGCTCTTCGGTGATTAAACACACTTGAAAAGTAAAATCCACGCTTTCGAGAAATTTAATAGAATATGTGCAGTAAGCCGGACTTTTAATGGGGTAAAGTAGCAGACAAAGTGCCATAGCTACTGAAATTGAGCATGTCGGCTCTTCAACAGTTCTTTCTCCATTTGGCAGTGATATAATATTCTTCGTTCAATTATCTATTTTAATGCAGACATTATGTTGTACCACAAGATATAATTGCATGAAATGGCACGTACATAATAAGTAGAAGATAACTAGTTTCCATTATCACGAAGCACGAGGAAGCGTTCTGTACTCGCGTGAAAACAAGACGATAATCGCTCTTGTTAAGGGTACATACATGTCAGATTGAAGGCAATAAAGTAAAAAGCTCCCGCTCACTATGCACACAGGCTCGGTACGCCGATACAAATCCCTCTCGAACCCGAAGTGATTGACCACGAGATTGACAAATAACTCAATAAATCACTTTCTTTTCCCTTCTGCTCTATAAATAATGGCATCAAAGAGTATTTTACGCGGATTATTTGCTCTTTTCTATTGTAAATGATTGCGGCCATTGATATGTATCATGGTCACTTGCCTGAATAAACTTTGCGGAAAAACGCGGTTCAGTACCCTCCTCAGCTTCTTAGTTAAAGCGGGTGCTTCGCCACTCATTCTTTCTACAAAATTCATTGTATTGGATTCGCTCTTTGGTAAGGGGTTTATTGTGGACATCGGGTGGTGGATGTCACGTAGGGGAAAATTGGATATCGGGTATGTAAGAAGTTGCATACTCAAGCACTGTTGTACATGTATCTCTGAAATCTTTGATGTGCTTATTCCAATCTTTCTTGAAAACTCTTTTCGTTAGGGAAGAATATTTGGTGAATCTTGCTGACGAAACCAGTAAAGGATAGCACCGCTTTGCGGATATTTGCAATGCAATCAGTTTACCTCAATCAGCACTCAAAAATATTACGCTGACAACGACCACATTAAAGATCAAAATTTTTGGTACAGCATCTGCCATCTTATTATGGAAGAGAGAGATACCAACAAAAAGCATCTTGATGACTTTGTTGTATTAGCTTTCGACAAATTTACAACCGCCTTTTCATCCATACTATTTACCAAAGAGGACGCATAAGTCAAAGGACATAGTGACTGATTATGTGTCTTCAGTAAGCATGTGTCTTCAACAAAAAGAAGCATATTTGAACTCGTTGATTTTGTGTTTAACAAGTTTAACAAGTAGTGTTCCCCTTTTGGTTTTTTGATTTTTCCATCGAGTGTTACAACCTCTTGCATTTTGTATTTTATGTCCATAGCTGTTATGTAATAACTTTTTTTTTTGCTCTACATAGTCCCTGAGTAAATAATATAGGTTAACGCTGAAAGTAATGTGAGTCAAGAACTTCTTTCGTACTTATTTACATAAAGTGGGTGGGGGGGAGGGGGTTTTTCGTCAAAGATTCTTCCATCGTTCATCTGTATTTTAGAGCTCGGAACTGATACTTGTTGGAGCCACAGGTAAACTTCCTATATTCATGAAATAATTTATATGTACAATGCACATAAACGCTTAGAGCATTTTACAAGATATTCACATCAAATTCTAAAACATTGGTTAATATTGAATGAGGAAAATAAAAGAGCTGGTATACGTTTGGACTGTGAGAAACTTCATCACGTTTATTTTTATATTATGAAACAGATTTGATTATTTGTATATACTTGTGTGTATGCACACATGCACAAGATACATACACAACAGCAACAACGTGTTGCTCAGGGAAAGTATTAAAACAAATACATATCTACACCACCCAATGGAAACGTAGACTCATTTTCAAATAATTTTATCACATGCATACATACATAGACAAAAGACCTTTTTTAAGAGCTAATATTTACTGCAAAGTCAAGTATGTATGTGCATGAGAAACTGCCGCTAGGTGAATTTAGTATTTTCAAGAGTCAAGTGGCTGCACAAGTATAAACACACCACGCTCGCCATGGGTACAAAACAACAAGTTTTATGCATAAATACTCATTTTGCGAGTAAGCATCAAATCTTTAAACAATTACACTGCAATGCACCCTGTTCTCATTCGCAAACTAATTATTTGGCGTGAGTTATATTCGCCATTAGGACGACCCTGTACCTGGCCACACAATGGTAAGAAGCGGAACATCAAATCTGCACTTGCAAACAAACCAGCGAGTCATCGACGAGAAAAAATTTACTATCTGCTGCAGCGTAGATCTTTTCAACTATCTCGGAAGAAAAGTCGTGCAAGGATTGTTGATAAGGTTTGTAAATGTAGACATATTTTCCTTTAAAAGTTGCAAAAATGAGGGATTTTTGAATATGATACTAATTAAACTAATCAAAAAGTCTGACGACACCTGTGCATCTATCATTGTCATTAGTTTAAATGCAAATACTTAGAGTAAGATTGAGCCCCGTCCTGATGTTGATAGATTAGCCATGTAAAGAGGGTACATATATGTAAGTATTATCTCGGGAACATGTAGTAAGGATACATAAAAAAAAAAATCATATTGAAAAAAAATTGAAACTCATAACACAAGCAAAACGTCATTATTCCCTTCTCGTGATACCACTTATTTTCCATAAGTGGCGTGTGCGTTTGGGGTACTGCATTTCTTTCTTTCCTTCTTTCCTTTCCCTCATTCTTATTTTATAAAAAAAAACACTCACACGCACCCATCCAGACAGACACAGGCAACGCCACCAACGATGATTTACTGGCCAAAGCTCTTAATCACCGCCTATGCAATCACCAACACGCTAGAGCCCTTTATACCCCTTTATCTAATAAATCAGTTACAGTTAAATGCGCTACAGGTGTCGATTGTGGTAGCCATCATATGCTTTTTAAGATTATTTTCTGGAATATATACAGCTGTGGTCGATACGAGGCCGCACCTCTACGGCTCCATGATAGCAATTTTAGTGACGTTTTCATCCGTGTCGTTCATGATGTTGTTGTCATTATCCAACCCTTTTGTATTCAACAAAATAAACGATTCTTGGATATGGATGCTAGTGATACTTTGCACGATATTAAATGGATTATTTTATCAACCTCTGGGAAGCTTAATTGATAGCGCTATTATTAAAACGCTGGGTGACTTCAGAGTCTTATTTTATGGTAAATAAGCCCAAAAAGAAAAATAGGATGTGCATAATCATACTCTATATCTTTCCCCTCTCTCCTCTTTTTATATACATATTAATTATACATTTTATCTAAATTAGGAGCTTATGTACGATGGAGTAAATCAACTACCATCATTATGACCGCACTTATTGGATGGCTTGTGAGTATAGCAGCAGCAACAAATAATGATGATTCATCCTTGGAGGTGATCCTTTTGTCAACATGGGTAGTTGGCATGGTCCTGTTATTGTTGATTGCACTTTTATTTACAACAGTCGAACCTGCCAATGCAAGCCAATTGAACATTAGCGACGAACAAGCACCTTTATTGTTAAAAAATGCACTTCACTTGACTGCCGATCAAAACAGTAATTTATTTCCATCTTACCGACCGTACAGTATATTTGGGGAACAATTATCGCATATATCTGAAGAAGAGGATTCAAGTCAACTTGATAGGATGTTTACAAACGAAACTTCCTTAAGGCACGTCGATAGCTTTGATAGCGGTACGCCCTCTTATTACAGTTATAGTCAGCAGTACGCAACGTTTGATGAAGAGAACAATAACCAAATGTCGTCTATGACGCTTATACCCACCGTACCAGCCAATGCATTAGCCTTGTTGCCATTACCCACGCCTACAGATCCGTTAGTTGCTTTTTTCCCTTGGATGAGACCGGACCAAGATAACTTGCAAGACGATCTCATGGCAGGAGGTCCTTATTATTATCAGTACAATCAAAACAATGCACTATTGAGTAAAGTCAATAGCTGGAAGACCAACACGCTCTCACTCACACTCTTCATACTCGGTGTCAGTTATACCCTGTTGAACACCTTTTTATTTATCTACGTGAATACAATGCTCGAAGTCTCTTTATCCTTTATCTCTGCTTTGATCATCATTCACGCAGCAGCTGAGATGACTGTATCATTTATCATTGAAAAGGTAGGTTTATATGATTGTTATCAATACTACTAAATTGTTGATAACTGATTTATTTGCTATGTGACAACAGTGGTTTATTCACAGATTGAATTTAACTTTGATCACGACGTCTGTACACATTATTTTGATCTTGTGTGCAATTCTATATCCATGCTTGAAACTTGATTCCACCACCACAACACATGTCTCTTTGGTGGTGTTACAAATGTTCCAAGGTAAATGATGACTTTTTGTGATACACACACATTTTTGATTTATAAAATACTCATTTATTTATATATGTATATAATGATCAATAGCGATCGCTTTCCAAACTATTTGGTTGAGTGGAGCCGATCAAGTCAATTTGATCATGTGGAGTCAATATGACCGTATGAAGCATCGATCTAAAATATCTGCACTGTACAGTAGTATTGGGCCTGCGATTGGAGCACTGTTAGCTGGCTATATCTTGCAATCCAATACCACCACCACAATGGAAGACTATGCATTTATCTACAAGATATGCGTTGCTCTCTTTTCATTTAGCTTTGTTGTCTCTTGGGGTTGGACATCTGACAACTAATGTAACAACTTTATTTCTTTTTCTCTCCATTTGTAATTATTCCCATTCATATACATATATTCTTAATTGACTCGAGTACCTCAAGTGAAAACAATAAAAAAAATCACACCTTTGTTATACAGTATTTCTACTTAAAACTCAGACGATGTTAGTTTTTTTCTGGACGAATCAAAATCAAGTTTTAGACTTTTAGCTTACCACTACAGGTGTCGATTGTGGTAGCCATCATATGCTTTTTAAGATTATTTTCTGGAATATATACAGCTGTGGTCGATACGAGGCCGCACCTCTACGGCTCCATGATAGCAATTTTAGTGACGTTTTCATCCGTGTCGTTCATGATGTTGTTGTCATTATCCAACCCTTTTGTATTCAACAAAATAAACGATTCTTGGATATGGATGCTAGTGATACTTTGCACGATATTAAATGGATTATTTTATCAACCTCTGGGAAGCTTAATTGATAGCGCTATTATTAAAACGCTGGGTGACTTCAGAGTCTTATTTTATGGTAAATAAGCCCAAAAAGAAAAATAGGATGTGC
>KK076440.1:33521-166445 GCA_000587855.1 Mucor irregularis B50
TTTTTATCTGTTCCTTTTCTTTCTTTTTATTTTATTCGTGTTCTTTTGTTCCTTTCTTTTCCCTTCTTTCTCTTTTTTCCTTCCTGTCTCTTGGGAAGGTTTTTTATTCCTTAACACACATAACTGGCTCGGGCAATTTTGCACAACTCCGTGCTACGTGCTCATTAGCCATAAAAATTTTAAAAAATAATCAAAAAAATAAAGTTATGGATTTAATTGTAGCGTAATTATGAAAATCCGGTGTACAAAGCTATAATCGTACCTCCTTTTACCTTTTTTTTTTTTTTTTGCTACTTTTTTTTTTGGTTTTTCTGTTTGTCAACTCCCTTCTTTCTTTTATAACACACTCTCTCTTTTTTTTCTCCCATAAAGTTGTTTCATACTGGGAATGTTGCACGGCATGCATCCCAAGCTTCCATTAATTTGTCAGAGGTGTTCTTGCTATTAGTTATTTTTCTGCCATTCACTAGCTGGCAAAGGGAATACCAGAAGTTTTTATCGAAAATGGAATGAGGAACAGCTTTGTGGTCACCAGAAATACAAAAATGATTTACGAAGCACATTGCCCTGAATACAATTTCACGAAGACTTTTTGCAGTGGCAATCACTTTTTGACGCAGTAGCTCTTGATATTGTTCGTTGATTACTGTTTTGAGAGGCAGTTTTCTTGTAAAGGCTTGATAGTTGGACCCCAAATTCTCTTCTAATACTTCTTGTTTTGTTGATTGATGGTTTGGGCATATAAAGGAGCTTGAAGAGCTATGGCCATGCCCTTTGCAGCTTTTACAAACGACTGATGAAGCACTTGTTCCAGGCTTTTGTTTTGCAGCAGCTCTTTTTTCTTGCCTAACACTTTGGCTTTGTTTTCTTTTTTTTCCTTTGGAGGTACCAACTATATTCTACATTAGTTTAAGTTTGTGGTGGTGTAAATGAAGCTGTTATTACCATCGTCAGCAGTTACTTCTTTGTAAAGTTTACATTTATAATGGTTCTTGCTCGCATGACCCTGCTCTTGACAATCTTTACATGTTACATCTAGCAATACAGCCGTGTTATAAAGGTATAATGATGAACATATGTATATAAAAAAATTCTTACCTTCGAATGCATCATTTACTTCTTCGGTCTGGCTTGTATCACTGAAAATTGACGCTTTCTTTTTCTTAATAATAGACTTAAACATTGAAGTTGTCAATATAAAAACGAAAAGAAAAAGGATCAAAAGCTGATAAAAAGATTGATGAAAGCGCTTTATTATTTCGTGGTCACATGCAGCGATTTATCACAAGTTAACTTGAAGAGGTCAACATCTATGTAAGCATATACTCATAGAATCGTATAGAATCGTAGGTTGTTTACTTGGCCTGCGTTAACTAGTAAAATGATGGAAGCCATTTGTTAAAAGAAACATCATCTGAACTTGGTCATTAGAAAAACTGGGTTCACTTGTGCACAAAATAAAGTGGCGGTTGAAAGTTGAAGCTCTTTACCTTTATTGGCGAAGATGTCAACTTCTAATTTTCTTGGAAGAGTGCCCCCACTTGGACCTTTTATTTTCTGGTCAACAACATCTCTTCATGTTATTTCTACTTCATTTTTTTGGTCGCAATCTTGGCACTTGGGGCTCTTATGTTCGTGACTCTTAAAGAATTCAGCTCTTTTGCGTCCTAATGATAATCATATGCTATATGAAAGGAAAGAAATTATATTTTGACAAAACGTACTGTGTGGTTTCGTCAAAATACTGATCATCATATTTACCTCCTATACCATTGTTATCTACGACCACGCGGGATACTTTAAACTTTGATAGCATTGCGTTCAGCAAAAAGTGTGGCTCTTTGGAGTACAATATAATCATTCTGTCTTGATAAGTTTGAAAGATACTAATTACCATCACTATATTCCTTCTTCAGTTCATGTAGTACTCTAGTAAAAGTTCTAAATTTTATCCAAAAAAGGTAAGCCATATTTCTGAAAATTAAAAAACAACCAACATCTTCTGAATTTGAAGTAGAAACACTGTAGTGAAGCGTGCGGGCACCAGCCCCTAGCTCAGTCGTCAACAATTGGAACACAATACTGAAGATCCTGAGTTCAATTCCCGCAACTCTGTTGCTTGCTCTTAAGGGTTTTTTAATGCTACTATCGGTGTTGTAGGTTGCTTGGTACGAGTTTGAACAAAATATGAATAATTGCGGTACCCGCCCAGGTTGAAGTAAGCATGATCCCAAAGCCGCCGTAACAAGTCTTAGCCTACCAGTTATCATGATTAAGTTTAACCTCCCCTCTCCCCTCATTAGATAGAAAGCTTTTTCACCCTACTACCTCCACTTTCACCACCACACCCATTAATCTCCATATACAAAGCGAACTGCCCCGGGCAAAGCGGTACTACAAAGTTACCATGTGCTCATATTGGGGTTTTATAAATAAAGTATAAGTTTAATCGTAGTGAAGCGTGCTTAGAGGTGAAGAGCACGTCACCCCTCGACTATGCGGCATTTCAATCCCAAAGACACCCCTCCAATATCGCCCATCTGGGTTTTGTCACTAGATAAAAAATTCGAACCTGAGGACACTCCAGAAAGAAGCAAGTCCAAGAACTCGAACTTTCTTATATTCATTCAATCCACAGATTTACTTGTTTTTTCTTTCATTTTGAGTTGCATTCATTTAGAAAAAATTATAAGGGTACAATGCGACGATCCGCCTTTATTGTTAATAATGGAAAGTTACTAATTTTTAATTTTTAGAATCATGTTGAGAGCTTCGAAATTATACAGCAATGGGGCTGTTCGTTCTAATTTGCTTACTGCAACCAGCACTCAACGTGTTGGATCTCTTGTTCTCAAGGTGAGCTTAATGACAACCATACAACTTTATTTCGATCACCAAGATTTGAATGTGCAAGTACTAATCCTATTCATTGACAAAAATATAGCGTGGAGAAAGCACCATCGCCACCGAAGAAAAGAAAAAGTCTGGTTCCGTTATGGGTAAATTGTTTGGCTTGACTCTCGTTTTAGGTTCTGCCTATGGCGGAGCCACCTATTACGCCATGAACGACAAGGAATTCCACAAAACCTATGTCCATTATGTACCTGGTGGTAAAGAGACTCTCCGATTCATTGAAGATCTCCAAAAGAACAAAGATTTAGACACCTATCTCAACCCCTCCGACTGGAAAAAGCAAGCTGAAGACTTGAAGGAAAGTGCCCAGTCATTTGGCGCCAAGATCAAATCCAGCACCAACGACGCTATGGATTATGCAACCGAAGCCTATCAACAATTGACAGGTCAAAAGGAATCACCCAAGCCTTTCCAACCCACTACTACTACTACAAAGGCTGCTGATATTATTGTCGAAAAAGACAACAACAACAAAATCAACCAAAAGACACCTACTGACACCACCACCACTGCCAAATTAAGCACGGATAAGGGTCAAGCACCTGTGGTTGTTGCTGTTGCCATTGAAAAGCCCAAACCCATCATTGTCAAGCCAGTCTTGAGCAACAACGCCACTGTGCGTGAACTCTCACAAATTGTGACCGAATTAGCCTCTATTTTGAACGAATCTGGATTATCCGGTTTAGGCCGTGACATTATTAAGGAGGCCGAGACCAAGATTGAGAAATTGAATCATAGTTTTGTCACTTTGGATAACGAGCAAGCAGCTATTTTGCAATCCCTCAAGAGCTTAGCTGCCAAGGGAGGTGAATTGGAGGGCAGTCTTGAAAAGTTCCATGTCGAAGCTTCTCAAACTCTCGAAAAGGCTGCTGTTCGCACCGCTGAACAAATCGTCGCCCGTGAAGCACAACTCAAGAACCAATTCGAGCAAACCCGTGCCGAGATGAAGACTTCCTTTGCTCAACAATTGGCTGCTGATTTGAACACACAAGCTGAACGTTTGGAGAAGGCTCGTTCTGATGCTCTCGTTGCTCAAGCACAAGAATTACAACGCCGCTTTGTCAAGGAAGTCAAGTTGTTGGTGGAACAAGAACGTGCAGGTCGTTTGGCCAAGTTGGACACCATTTCTCAACGCTTCAAGGCGCTTGAAAAGTACTCTCTTCAAAACGCTGAAGCATTGGACAAGTCGCGTCAAAACCACGTCATTCACGTTACTTTGGATGCCTTCCAAGACTCGCTTCAAGGTCAACACAAGCAACCTTTTGCTGATGAATTACAAGCTTTGAGTCATAATACCAAGAACGATAAGGTCATCCAAACTGCATTGAGCGTGATCCCCAAGGAGCTCGCTCAAGAGGGTGTGAATACCATCAGTGAATTGTCCGTTCGCTTTGAACAAGTCGCTGATGAGATTCGTCAAGTCGCTCTTGTTCCTGAGGACGGTGGTTTTGGCTCTCACATTATCAGTATCATCATGTCTTATTTAATGTTCAAGAAGTCTGGTTTAGTTCAAGGTGACGATGTTGAATCTGTTTTATCTCGTACTGATTACTACTTGAAGAGAGATAACTTGGAATACGCTACACGTGAATTGAACCAACTTTCTGGATGGCCCAAGAGATTAGCTCAAGACTGGATCCAATCAGCTAGACGCCATTTGGAAGTGAAACAAGCATTAGACGTATGTGATGCACATTTTCATGGATATATATTCCCGGTACTGATTTTTTTTTTTTTTATTATTATTTAGGTTGCTGAGACACAAGCTGTTTTATTAAGTCTTTTGGAAGTTTAGACGACTTATAGTTTACAAAGGAGAGAAAGGAAAAGAAAAAAATATTATTTATACACTTCTATAAAGAAAAAAAAGCTATATACAGAGTTAAAAAAAACGGCAGCTTCTTTTTTCATGCTTGCTAATACACACAATTTTTTGGGTTGTGGAATCTTTTGCATTAATTTGACGCAATAATGATTGAAACCCTAGAATATCAATTTTTGAAACACAAATTGAACCGAGGGTTGTTGAGATACTTTATCAAGCTCTTGCAGTCTTGTTTTTTATTCCGTTTCTTTATTTTTTTTTATAGCTATTAACAGAAAAAAAAAATGCCAGCAGCTACAAAACTGAGAGACGATGTGAATAAGAGAATGAAGGGTGGTGTTACCGTGATTGTGTTGGGCGCTTCGGGCGATCTAGCCAAGAAAAAGACATTTCCAGCACTGTTCTCGCTGATGAAAAACGATTTTTTTCCAGAGAAGACCCAAATCGTGGGTTATGCCCGTACCAAGATGGACTGTGCCGAATTCCACAAGCGAGTCTCATCGCATCTTGATAACGCTGACAAAGAGGCCGTGGAAAAATTTCTCAAGATGTGTCATTATGTGAGCGGCCAATACGATCAAGACGATTCTTGGGAACACCTCAATCAGTACGTTTCCGATTTAGAAGACAAGCAGAATATGAAGGATGAGCAAAAGAACCGCATCTTTTATATGGCCTTGCCTCCTAGCGTCTTTGTTCCCGTGGCCAGTGGTTTGAAAAAGCATGTGTATGGCAAGACGGGGTTCACTAACGTGGTGATTGAAAAGCCCTTTGGTAAGGACTTGGAAAGTTGTCAAGCGTTACTTCAAGACATCAAAAAGTTGTACAAGGAAGAAGAAGTGTATCGTATTGATCATTATTTGGGAAAGGAAATGGCCAAGAATATCATGACTGTGCGATTTGCCAATATGATGTTCAGCCCATTATGGAGTAGCACTCATATTGACTCGATTCAAATCACGCTAAAAGAGCCCTTTGGTACTGAGGGCCGTGGTGGTTACTTTGACGAATTTGGTATCATCCGTGATGTGATGCAAAACCGTAAGTCAATTAAGAATATTATTGTATCTTGATAAATTCTTATTCATGATATGATTAGATTTGCTTCAACTCATGTCCCTTGTGGCTATGGAGAGACCTATTGCTAGGGACGCCGAGTCTATCCGTGATGAGAAGGTCAAGGTGCTCAAGTGTGTCAAGCCTATTGTCTTGAAAGACACGTTGTTGGGACAATATGTAAAGAATGGCGATAAGCCTGGTTATCTCGATGACGACAGTGTACCCAAAGGAAGTTTGTGTCCTACCTTTGCTGCTTTGGTTCTGTGGGTCAATAATGAACGCTGGGATAATGTTCCATTTATCCTAAAGGCTGGCAAGGCTTTAGATGTTGCTAAAGTAGAGATCCGTATTGGTATCATCCGTGATGTGATGCAAAACCGTAAGTCAATTAAGAATATTATTGTATCTTGATAAATTCTTATTCATGATATGATTAGATTTGCTTCAACTCATGTCCCTTGTGGCTATGGAGAGACCTATTGCTAGGGACGCCGAGTCTATCCGTGATGAGAAGGTCAAGGTGCTCAAGTGTGTCAAGCCTATTGTCTTGAAAGACACGTTGTTGGGACAATATGTAAAGAATGGCGATAAGCCTGGTTATCTCGATGACGACAGTGTACCCAAAGGAAGTTTGTGTCCTACCTTTGCTGCTTTGGTTCTGTGGGTCAATAATGAACGCTGGGATAATGTTCCATTTATCCTAAAGGCTGGCAAGGCTTTAGATGTTGCTAAAGTAGAGATCCGTATACAACTGAAGAAGTTGCCTGGTAATTTGTATGATGATGTGAGTCGCAATGAACTGGTCTTCCGTGTACAACCAGGTGAAGCAGCTTATTTGAAGTTTAACAACAAGTGTCCTGGGTTTTCTTATGACAGTATGATTACTGAACTGGACCTTACTTACAAGACCCGTTACAAGAACTTGAAGGTTCCAGAAGCATATGAAACTTTAATACTCGATGTTATGCGAGGTGATCATTCTAACTTTGTTCGTGATGATGAGTTAGACGCTGCTTGGCGTATATTTACGCCTATTTTACACCAGATTGAGCGAGAAAAAATCAAGCCCGAGCCTTACCCATATGGAAGTCGTGGCCCGAAAAACGCAGATGATTTTATTAGAAAGTATGGCGTGGAGAGATTGGAACACGAAAATTACCAGTGGCCTTTACAAAAACTTAAAGATTAAACTAGTACTTTTATACACTTCTCTATGTACTGAATAATGGAATGATAATAAATATAAAAAAAGAGAGAACCTTTTTAGCTTAGTGTAAGGGCTAACACGAATAAAGTAATACAATTCTTTTTTTACATCGTGAATAACATTCATTGGTTCTTGTAAACTAGTGTGAGTTTTTTTTTTTTTTAGAGAGTAACAGCTATTATATATATACACACACACACACACACATCACTGTCTTCCCCTGGCTGTTTAGAGATCGTGCTATTTTTATAGGATTCTCGTATAAAAGAGACGGGAAGCTCTTTAAAAGGCAAGTCAGGTATTTTGAAAAAAAAAAAGAATCTTTTTCTTAACGACAAGAACATGATAAACATTAAATACTTTTTCCATGTAAATACTCTCAAGTATTTCGAAGCTTCATTCAAGGAGTAAAGTAATTATTATTCTATGTGGTAAAATATATCAAAAAATGGTAATGTTGGATCGTATCTGAGATTTAAATCGTCCAATTCATCTATCCTCCTTCTTTTTCGATTCCTATACATTTGCGGGTTAAAAACTTGGTACGACCCAGAGTCGAAAGAGTAAATCAGTTTTTTTTTTTTCTTTTCCTCGTTTTTTTTTGTCTTTCCTTTTATGTAAGTTTTTTTTTTTCTTTTCATTTTTTATACTAATTAATATAATGAGGAATAATTGGATTGCAATTTATGACAATTCAGCGGAAGCAAGAGTGGTTTACGTCTCTGAAAGTATAGAAGAACAAACTGGCTGGTTACCAGAAGAAGTTATTGGAGTGGAAGCATACGATTTGTTTCATCCAGACGATCATCAAAGCTTACGAAGAGTTCATGTTTCTAACGTGTATAACGAGAAAATGTCATCCATGGTGTCTTATAGATTTAAATGTAGAGACGGTAGTTTTGTCGCAGTAGAAACTATTGTCCATTACTGTCATGATATACTCGTCACTTGTAATTATCTATACGATGCCCATGCACTCGATCACAAAATGAGAGTCAATACCGTAGACGAAGTATTTGCCTGCTTACCCGATGGCTCTTTACAATTAGCAGGCGCTTGGAACGACCGACAAGAAAAAGTAGAAGAAACACTATCTCCAGAAAAGTTATGGGTTGACAGCAAAGTAGAGAAAAAGCAAGAATGCAGATTCTGTATAATAATGAATAGATTTACAGATTCACTTAATATTGTATATGTTTCAAACTTGGCAAGCGAAGTGGTTTCGCTTGATATTCTACGCTGTATAGGCACTTCTTTTTATCAATATGTACCAGAAAATGATATAATTCCTCTACGAGCACAAATTGATTTATCAAAAGAACATGACATGGTGGTTCGACTTCGATTTGATTGGGTTATTAACCATGAAGCTGGTTTATCGGAACCTGTTGAAGCAATATGTAGCTGTACAAGCGATGGACTGGTGATGGTAATTCGACTATCTCCTAGAATTTTCTTGGCCGATTAGAATGTATATATACTCTTATAAAGTAAATACTTCTCTCTCTCTTTTCTTGTATCATCACTCACATACACTACTTTATCAATTCAATTTTACTACATACCAAAAGACTCTTTTTCTAATAAGAGAAAAAACACACGCTATCCTCCTTCTCCTCTTCTTCTTCTTTCTTAGTACGTACAAATAACACACACGCACACATCATTTTTTTTATTTTTTACAAGTAATTTTCATTTCTGCTTTTCCGTTTTCCTTTTTTTTCGCTTTTTCTTAAACTACTTTTTCCCCCTCCCGAAAACTAGGCATTTCTCTTTTCCCTCGTTTGATAATAAAACTCTAAACCAAACCGAACTCATAATATTTTAAATTACTGCTTTATGAGTCTCGGGTTGATTCAGCCGTTACTGGTACATCCTACATAACTTGCTGTTGTGGTACGATCGAGTTTTACATCGTACTTTTTTATTGCACAAGGGCCATGTATCGGGCTATGCATACACATACATACATAGAATGTAATAAAACCGTTGGTTTGACTTGAAATAAACTTTATACTTGGAGAATGCACTTTGTCGGTTGAAAGGGTTTGTCAAAATTAGTTAGATTAAAGTTAGTTCTCTGTATACAGGTCTAAACTGAAGGTGTACATAACTTTTTTTTTTGCTAGCCAATGGCTTTGTTGTTGATGAGAGACAAACCAAGAAAGTGGTTTACGCCACAATAACAACAATAATAACTCAAAATGAATATCGAATTTTGTACACATGCATTTCGATGGCAATGTAAAATTATTATTGTTTGGTCGTCCCAACGCGATTGCCTCTGTAAATCATCCTATTCTGGGGCAAAGATCCTATTGGACTGATGAAACCTTATTTGACCGGAGATACACAAGAAAAAAAACCATGAGTATATATTGTGGTGGAAGGTAGAAAATTGACCCAACAGTATTTATCCTCAACAACGAATTGCAATTTTCCCATCCTCTATATTCCATGTAAAACACAAGTAACAAAAATGCGCTCAAAATGAGGGTAGATATGGTGTTTAGTTTGCAATTGCAGATTATAAAGACATCATTTACAAGTAAACTTGCTTACAGGCGGAAATAAAGTTGACTATATACCGAAATGCAGCTCTCTGGAATTCTTAGGAGCAAATAATTCCATTTTACTTCAAATATGCTGGTGTCATGAAAAATTCAGGGAAGAAGCATTATTAGGTCGAGTGTTCCTGATGTGTTATGCATAATATCGCGGATATGTAGGACATCCCGAAATAGAAGCCACAATCTTGATTGCCTTACTTGAAGCACAATTGTAGATGATCGAAAAAAAAGGGGTAGGGCTTCTATCAAAAAGAAACCAGGGTTACTTTTACAAAATCTATCCATTGCAATTGCAATGGGATAAAGACATATATCTTGACCATGTATGTAGACAAGAAAACAAATATAGAAACACACGCGAATGAGTCAAAGTACATACACAAGTGTTTGGATGTTGGTAACGAGCTTTGTTTATGTCACACAATGAATTTATCTCAAAAAGGGAAAATGTATATCGGCGATATTCCAGCCAAAACTGCATCTCATATACCATCCACTTATCTTGATGCGTGCTGTTGACAAAAAAAAAAGTTATATACTTTTATAGCTAGAATACACTATATGCTCTTTTACATATTCTAATTTTTCTTTTTTGCTTATAAATAACGGCGAAAAGGTAAGCCCGGTTGTGCTCAGCTATGAATCGTATGTAGTGAGTAGCATTAGTAGTAGTTTAGTAAACGTTTATGTATACTGGAACTTTTCACTTATTGGCTATGACCGAATCTTTAGTCAAAGCGCCTGGTTGCACAGAATTGTAAAGTGGGCAAAAACCAACCCTTTATTGTAGAAAAAAAAACGTGAATTACAAAAACCAATTCGCGTACATTTCGCGACAAAGGAGCAGGCAAAGTAAAATAATTACTAAGGCAGCGTCAAGTCACGCATTTTAGCAACTTTTTTTTTTTTCGGGCGCCGTGCGTCGCGAAATTAGACTATTACGACTGAACCTTGGGATGATAATGAATGAGCAAGCCACTCTATTTTACATACATGAGCTACATAGACTCAAGTGATGGTATATATGTATGAGCGACCAACTGCCATTCTACAAGAACATCAATCTCAGGCATGTACTTTTTTGTTACATACATTGTCCACTGTTTTTTTTTCCAATAAAACATTCCCTCAGAATTGTCTAGAAGCACACAATATTTGTTTTTCTTTTGTGAGTTTAGACCCAAGACACAAACAACAATATTGACTTGCTGTTTGGCTTGCTTCCGCATGTTGTAGTGAATGAAGACAGTTCGTTGATGATGCAACGGTCGAAGCCGATGCTGGAAGCACTGAGCTCAACAGCTGATGTGGTAACACCTTGACGATATTTTCTCAGTGACTAGTGGTACAGTTGAGGAAGTGAGACATGTGTTTCTTTTCAAACGTTGTGCGAATAGTTGGGTTGCAAGAACACAACGTAAATCTAGATTGAGTGTAAAATGCGTACATATGTAATGATTGATACTACATCCTGTTGTAATAATTAGCACCAATGAAAAAGAACCATGGCTCTATCATGGACCTCGGCACTATCGTTTTGCTGATCACTGATGGACATCAATCGCACTTTAAATCGGTGGCGCGCCGCCCTCTATGTACGTGTACGTTACTATTACTACAGCGTTATAATTATTTGAACCATCATCTTATCTATTATGACTTATATTTATGTGTAACCATCCCTCTTCCCCTTATTTGTACGTTGGAAAAGCGTAGCGTACACTAATTTGTAATTAAAGAAAGCATGGAAAGATCCTCTACGTAGAAAGATGTGCACGTCAGTAACATAAAAAAAATTAAGATTTTAGATTCAATGTATTGAGATCCTCGTCGACGTTGCCATGATAGTAGTGTTTAATTGTGCATGTTTCACAAACAGTCATTGTGGAAACCTGGTAATATATACTTTAATTTTCTTTTTTATATTTATTTTAAAATACAATATGGGGATAATAATTAGAAAAAAATGAGAGCTCAACCAGTAAGATAGTGTGTGTGTGTGTGTATGATATACAAAGAATATACAGAATTAGAATAAATAAGGTAATCTTTCATCAAATGTAACCTGGATTTTTATGATGAAGAGGGTTGTATGGTGACACCAATCCAGTTGGTTGGCTTGGCAGCCAGCGGTTTGTTAATGAGTTGAGCTCTATCAGCGGGGGAAATCAGTCCTCCATTTCGCTTTAAAGGTCGACCTAAGCGGTGCACTCGTAAATGGCGTCGCATGTTGCTTTGGACGCTGAATTTTCGGGAACAGCCTTGCTCAGGGCATGCAAAGGGTCTTTCACCGGTATGAGAGTAGGTATGAATGCGAAGTGAGGAGGGACGAGAGAATCCTTTGTTACAATAAGGGCAGCTGTACTTGTTGGCACCTTCACTGTTGTTGGCAGGGGAATCTGTTGTTGTTGTTGTTGCATCAGATGAAATAGGAGTATGATTGTTATTGCTCTCTCTCTTTGGTGATGACTTGGGTGAGATAGGACTGAATGAAGTTTTTACTGGGGAAACAGAATGGCTGCTTGAGGAATAACCATGACTTGTTGATTCATCAGAAGAGTAACCTCCTCCTCCTACTTCTTCATGACCATGGATGGGACTACGAGGTGCGCTGGTGGTAACACTGGAAGCAGATGATGATGTATATAATTGAGGAGGATTATGTTGATCAAGTGGCTTCTGTCTCAAAGGTTGGAGAATATGATCCAAAGTGTTGGTTGAAACAGCACGGCGATGAAACGTAGTAGAGTTTAAAGGAGCTAATTGACTACCGCTCATATGAGGAGGCGAAGAGGTGGGATAAGGGTGGGTATAATCAGAGAAAGAGCGAGAGTGCAAGTTGCGGGGAGAATGATGAGGGTTTTGAAGATGAGAGATACGATGAGGAACAGGATAATGGAAGTTGGATGGTATATGGTTATGGAGGTGAGGAGGTGAATTAGTGATGGTATTGTTTGAAATATCTTGTATCTTGGGTTCAACAGGCTTGGGCTGGAGAGATAATGCTTCAAGTTTTCCATGCTTATTATAGGGTGAGTTGTAAACATGAGTATGCTCGGATGCATGTCTTCTATGACCCATAGGTTGCTTCTGCTCTGGGCCGTTGACTGGTTCTGTATCATGACATATGAAGATAAGTTTACAAAAGCGATAAATATATGGGCATGTTAAATTTTGAATGTACCAGAAAGTGAAATTCCCTCGAGCATGGATTGAATAGAAGGTAACTTGGGTAATTCAACAGTAGGATTCATTTATAGTTTTTTTTTTCAAATATTAGTAGTAGTGGGAGTATGAGTTGAAGGAATGGAGAAAAACGAAGAAAAAAAAATTAATGAAAAAAGCAGAAAATATTTAAATAAATGAAATAAAAGAGAGAAAAGAAGATTAAAAAGATACAAAAAGTCAAATATAAAGGCGATCAAAAAAAAAACTAGCCCATTGATCGCCTTGTACTAATAAGAGTGAAACGAGTACCTAAATAGGGCCATTCAAGATATTTATAAATTAAAAAAGCGCTAAAAAGAGTCTTGTCCTTTTTTGTGTCCATTCTCGTGGGTTCTGCTCGTCGGATGATCCTCTCAAAGGAACCGTTTCATTCGGACTTTTCAAGGCTCGTATCACAATGAAAAGACAAACAATCCTGAACAATTTTCTCAAAAAAGATGACGGCCACGAGAAAAGCCCATGCAGAATTCAACAAAATAGTTGAGATTGACATACTTTATGAATATAAATACACCTCAGATCAAAAGAAGACAGAGGCCCCATAAATTATTAATAGTTACTGTGGTTTTAGTTGAAACCGAAAGTGTAACTGTTTAATTTATATTATACAAGAAAGCTCCTTAATAATTTATTATTTGCAACTTAATTTTTCTGTATTACAGAAACTCCGTTTGCGTTACCCTCACTTATTACTTATTTAGCGTCAACTTTTCTGCAAAACTAAAAAATAGAAACGTGCCTAATTGTTTATAGTTTACTTTTTCTATAATATTAAAATAAAACTTCAAGTATGCATCAACTTGTTGACTTCAAAAGATAAAAAGCAAGAAAAAAGGGTAGAGATAGAATGATAGTACCAACTATACGTAATTTACATTACGTAGTTGTTTACTGCCGATGGTAGAAATTTTAGTGGGATTTGTTGATCAATTTTTTTCCCGAAGAAACACCTTTGCATCGAATGATCGCCTATCTTCACCTTCCTTATACAATTGCCTACTCTTTACTAGCTCACTTTTCTGCTGCTGTTGTAAGGTCTAGAATCACCTCCCCTTTCTTCCTCATCGTCATTTTACGTTTTATGATTTTCTACTTTTACAGAAGTGTTATCGATCGTAGCCACCCTATTGTTATTACCTTGAGCTCAATTTTTTGTGACCACAAGCTATTTATTAAGCATTGACTCTATTGGATAGCAATGTGATTACCCCGATCCTCATTTTCTCTTTAGACGATCTTCGAATTCTATAAAAAGAAGTGCCTCTTTGGTGATGACTTGGGTGAGATAGGACTGAATGAAGTTTTTACTGGGGAAACAGAATGGCATCAATTTTTTTCCCGAAGAAACACCTTTGCATCGAATGATCGCCTATCTTCACCTTCCTTATACAATTGCCTACTCTTTACTAGCTCACTTTTCTGCTGCTGTTGTAAGGTCTAGAATCACCTCCCCTTTCTTCCTCATCGTCATTTTACGTTTTATGATTTCTACTTTACAGAAGTGTTATCGATCGTAGCCACCCTATTGTTATTACCTTGAGCTCAATTTTTTGTGACCACAAGCTATTTATTAAGCATTGACTCTATTGGATAGCAATGTGATTACCCCGATCCTCATTTTCTCTTTAGACGATCTTCGAATTCTATAAAAAGAAGTGCCTCATTAGCAAGCAATTGCAATAAGGCAGGTGAAAAAAAAAGACTTCTAGAATAAAGAAGTAAAGCAAAGACCATGTTGGAAGAGTTAATGGACATGACCATCGAGTCTTCTATGTTTGCGATACGATCGCTAAAAAAAAGGAAAACCTCTTTTGTCATCTGCTCGTATTTTACAGAAATTTTTGAAAGTTCGAGTAAACAAAGTCCGCTTGTAAAACTCTCGGTTCACTACTGCTACACACAAAACGTCACTGTTTTTTGATGATATCAATCTCGATTTCTTTGGATGTATGTAATGGGAAGGAGATGTCGCCACATTACTTCATGATTTAAACTTTTAGACATCTGCGCCTAATTTTATCCCGAGAATTATGTCAATGCGTTATCTCATTGGAGATTCTATGCCATTATCCCCCCGAAGTTTATTTTATTCAATATCATGTTTATGAGCAGTGATATATAGTTTTTTACCGAGCAAAAAATTAAATTACAATGTTAGTATATTTTATCCCGTTTATCAGTTATGTTGCATCTGATGCTATCGTTGAAAACACAGGTGGAGGAAAATAGGAATCTGTCCTGGGGTAATGAAAAGCCGAGCGATCGCAAGGCTTACATCATATCTCACTCTCGTCATGGCTTTCATTTCTGTTATCAAAAAATAGTCCTTTTTCACTGGTCTAGAAGTTTACCATTTGTCGATTCATTACCAATATTTTGCATGAACACGTCCTTTACGTTAACATATTCAACTTACTTTTCGCGTGGCACATAACGGACTTTGAATCCTCAATTAATTTCACACCCCTTTCAGACAACAAGCGATACTTGCTGTTGATTTTGAATCGCATACTTTTACATAACGAGAATATGAAAGAACATTTGAAAATATTGGGGAAAGAGCATAAATGGCTAGTGCCTTTGCTTCTCATTACGTAGGAGTTGTTTACTCTTGTTGTTACAATTCATCGCACTCACTTCAATTGTATTAATGACAGAACCTTCTCATTTGGTTATCAGGCTGTGCCCTTCTTTGTGTGGTTTTATGTGCCAGCTTTATTACTTTATACAAGAAACAAATCAAGCCATCATATAACCTACGCCTACTTGGTTACCAGTGTAGGCCTCAGTTTGGGTTATATTGGTAATTTCAAAACCACCATTGAAGGACCACGATTCCCACTTGCATGGCTTAGCGCTGGTAAGAAAACTCCAGGATTTATGCAAACATTGACTCACTTGTCTAACAATACGTTTTGTTTATTAGCCGCTGCCTTTCTCGAAAATACACTTTTAATATTTGCACTTTTAGCCGATCGTTACGTTATTAGAAATACGAAATGTATCTATACCCGGGTATTGACTTTTCCCTGTGTTTGGACTGGACTTTGGTTTATCTCTGGTAGATTTGGTCCTCTTGGCGATTACCCTGCCTTTTCGACTGCTTTGATTCAATGGGCAGACTTCTCTCAAATAGCATCCTTTGGTGGTCGAGCACTTCTTGACTTTCTTATTGCTTTGACTGGCACAGTTATTTTTGAACTTCCAAGCTATCCTTTGCATGTGTTAACAGCTGACAATTCCACGACATTATTGGCTAATTCCACTGTGGAAGGAAGCGAGGAATTGCAACACGATAATCATGCCACAATTCCTTTGCGTAAACGCCAATGTATCCAATTATTACTTCATCCTGTCACTATTTACTCCTTCATCATGGCCCTTGTTTTTACCATCGGTGGTGTTGCTGTTAATATTCGTCATGGATCCTTTTATCAAGTCACTTATCCCGAGTATATACCCAAAACGACCCCTGTGGGGTGTGTAGTTGGCCCCACAGAGGTGTACTTGGATTTGAGAAAAAACCATGATGTGTGGTTCAACAAAACTATTGAATTAGCCGAGGTATGTATCTCAGAAAAAGGACTCTCCTCGTATTTACCAAGACATGTGTTCAAGTAACAATTTAACTTTTTAGGCTGGTGCGAGAATTGTACTTTGGTCCGAGTTGACTGCTGTGGTAGTCGATGAAGAAGATGAAAAAGTATTTATCGAGCGCACAAAAGAGCTTGCCTTGAAGCACAAAATTTACATCGGTGCCACTTATGCTCTTCTTGAACCTGTTGCAAAGAACAAATTGGTTGTAGTGACCAAGGAAGGCAATATTGGCATTGATTACAATAAAGCCCATCCTGTCCCTGGTGTGGTAAGCTGCAAAACAATTTTTAAAAGATATGCGATGCTGACAGCTGCAATGACATGTAGGAAACTCAACCGGCCGGGCCTAATGTTTTGCAGTTCCTTGATACAGAAGAGTTTGGTAGAATCGGAGGAGGAATCTGCTTCGACTACAACTTTGCTGATTTCATAGGACAAGCTAGTACCCACAAGGTCGATCTGATGCTTCAACCCAGTTGGACTTGGGGTATGTATGTAATAGTGTTTGATCAAGAAAGAAAAACTAATAGCTATCATGTCACAGGACCCATTGGTACTCATCACCAGCAAGGAAACATTCTTCGTGCCGTTGAAAATGGATTCACATTGTTTAGATGTGTCTCACAGGGTGTCTCCGGTATCTACGAACCTACTTTAAACGGTCTGTTCAATCAAAAGGTCGCCTCTAACAACGTTGAGCAATATATCTTCAATTTGCCTTTACAAAAGAGAGTTTCCACTTTATATGGGTACATTGGCGAATCTTTTGCGTATTTTTCTATTATTGCAAGTGGAGCTCTACTATTTAAAGCTTATCGATACAGCAAAAAACAAATTACGATTTAAGTGCTTGCTACGTACTTGGTTTAAGTAGGCACGCATTTACTTTCCTCCAATAAATTTATGTACTATTATTATTATTATGCACTACATCGGTCGCTTTCTCCCATGTCTGAAGAAATTTAAAAAAAGAAGAAGAAGAATAAGGATGGTCCTGCACTTGAACCTTCCTATTACATATGCTACAAATCGGTTTTGTATTGCTGTAAGAGGTTTTGTTCAAGAAACGTATCATGCAGGTGTATATGTACATACTCTTAATTTTTCTCTCTCTCTTACGTTCAATTAGATCTTCTGGATTTTTTTCAGTCATCGTACGAGTAACATGTCGCTATACATGATTAATACATACCTTAAAATCTATATATATCTATAAAAATTACATACATAATAAAAACATTATCCAAACTTTAAGCTTAGGTAGGGCGATCAGTGCACAGGTATGCGTTTATTTCAATTGAGACCACTTCAAGTTGTCAGAATAGATATGAAAAAAATTGTGCATCAACTGCGTTGAAAATCAAAGCATTGCCATGTGATGTTGTCTTACTGTTTTCTGAGTGATTTAAGGATGATATGCTGTTGCCGTATAGAATGAAGTACATATAAACATGTGCTAAGCTCAAAAATAAGCTCGTAGTCAAACAACAAGGTATATTCTGCTAGTCACGACGTGTCCCTCTGTATATCATACAATAATTACAGCTGCTCATACTTGAAATACTTGACGATAGTGCAAATCACAGTGGATAATTCCAACGTATGTATCCATGCGATACGATTGCACCTGTAAAAATTCTTTTATCATGTATTATTGCAGGAGACTGGTGTACGATTCAATCTCTTATCATACGTTGGGTGCGTACCGCATCGCATAACTCTTAAATATTGTCGCTATCAGAAATTTGCACCGTGATAAAGTGCATTGCATAGTTTGTATAATAGCAACAGCCTCAAGAATCGGATTCGAAAAAGAATGCACCCATATGTAGCCATTGACAAAGAAAACGATTTGAAGAAAAGCAGCGATGAATACTATACATACCATGGATGAAGGCATTTGTATAAATAAAGGCTCACATTCTGTCACATTTTCACTTTTCATTCAAACGAATATCATTTCCAATAATGCGTGCCTTTTCTTCCCTTCTCATTGTTGCCTCTGTTGCTCTTTCAGGTATTTCATCAACAAGCGGTGGATGTATATTGTATTTGCTATAAAACTCACCCTGATATAATGCTCTTTGCAGCTAATGCTTTTAGTTTCCTCAAACGACAAGCTCCTGCCACTTTCCAACAATGTAGCACTGGTGTTCAGGACCTAAATACAAAATTAACTACTTTTAATGATGCGGTAAAAGATACATATAAATGTATATTACCCGTCGTTTACTGATTTTTTTTACCACTGTGAACTACTTCAGCTTGCTGCCTACCAAGGAGAAGCCACCGCTACAAGTTTTGCGGATGCTTCAAAAGCTGGCATAGCACTCGTTGAACAGTTTGGAGAATTTGAAGCTGCTCTTGACTCAAGTGCTGATGTATGCTGCTCAATTCCTGGTGATGTTGGTACAGATGACGCCAAAGTTCTCTTCGACACCATGTCTACCCTTGTACCCAATATTCAAAAAAATTTTGATACCCTCGTATCCAAAAAAGCGGTCTTTACTAAATCTAATGTTGTCTACGACTATATTCAATATTCTCTTTTTTCTATAGAAGACTCAACACTGTTTTTGTCGAATTGTTTAGTTAATACTGCCCCTGTGGCTGATAAGACAAAAGCTCAGGATTATTCAGATAAGGTAATCAATGCTCTCGTAAATGCTCAGCTAGCTTATGAAGCTTCCTTTGCACCTGCTCAAAATGATGCTTTTGCTCCTGCTACTGCTCCTGTTCCTGGTGCCCCTCTTCCTCCTCCCTCTGAAGGTGCTCCTCCCGCTGAAGGTGCTCCCCCCGCTGAAGGTGCTCCTCCCGCTGAAGGTGCTCCTCCCTCCGAAGGTGCTCCTCCCGCTGAAGGTGCTCCTCCCGCTGCCGCTGCCTAAACTAGTGATTACTTCATCATTTTTACTTGATAAAAATGCGCATGAAACTTTCCAATAAATCGCATATCGAGTATTTTGTTGTTGTATGATGTAAAA
Source organism: Mucor irregularis B50 (assembly GCA_000587855.1). Lineage (NCBI taxonomy): Eukaryota > Fungi > Mucoromycota > Mucoromycetes > Mucorales > Mucoraceae > Mucor > Mucor irregularis. The sequence continues at coordinate 52,902 of KK076440.1, forward strand.
GAACGATACCATGTACTTGCAATACGCATTTGTCCATGTGCCACAGTTCATGCAAATAGACACAAAGTGTGAGTGAGCGAAGCATGCGGCGATTCAATGTTATTGTGGGCACGTCACCATAATTCAAATTTTTTGCTCGCCAAACGGAGTTTAGAAAAAAAATCCATGTTTGTCGAGCGAGGGACGTACACACTCCTCTTCCTCCTCCCTCTGAAGGTGCTCCTCCCGCTGAAGGTGCTCCCCCCGCTGAAGGTGCTCCTCCCGCTGAAGGTGCTCCTCCCTCCGAAGGTGCTCCTCCCGCTGAAGGTGCTCCTCCCGCTGCCGCTGCCTAAACTAGTGATTACTTCATCATTTTTACTTGATAAAAATGCGCATGAAACTTTCCAATAAATCGCATATCGAGTATTTTGTTGTTGTATGATGTAAAAGAACGATACCATGTACTTGCAATACGCATTTGTCCATGTGCCACAGTTCATGCAAATAGACACAAAGTGTGAGTGAGCGAAGCATGCGGCGATTCAATGTTATTGTGGGCACGTCACCATAATTCAAATTTTTTGCTCGCCAAACGGAGTTTAGAAAAAAAATCCATGTTTGTCGAGCGAGGGTGGGGCCCTATGTAAGTTATACAGTCCCCGCACTTATTGTTTTTTTCTCTCCTCTTTTTTTATAACTCACACTCTCCCCACTCTCTTTTATAAAGTTATATAAAATGGCTTCATTATCACGCTCATTTGCGTCTGCCATTGTCAACCGTTCTTACACAAATGTACCTGCTTCTGCTAATGCATTGAAGAGAGTTTTCCACCTTTCATCCAACTCTTCTGAAGAAGAACATCACGATTCTCACAGCAGCCAACCTTTGTTCACTACTCCTATCAAGCAAAGATCTGTTGGTGGTTTAGTTAACAGATCCAGCGTCAATGGTAATTTATTTTAAAATAATCGAGTGATTTTTCGAAAATTCAAGCAATTTGCAGAGAAAAAAATGATTTTTATTAATTTCTATTGTTTCAACAGTTGGACCCATTAACGATTTCCAATTACGTCGCAACCACACCACTTCTATTCCCGATTTCTCCAAGTATAAGAAGGAAAAGACCAGTGGTGAAGCCAGCCGTAACTTTGCTTACATGATGGTTGGTGCCACTGGTTTGATTTCTGCTGCTGGTGCTCAAGCTACTGTCACTGATTTCTTGGCCAATATGTCTGCTTCTGCTGATGTTTTGGCTTTGGCCAAGGCTGAAGTTGATTTGGCTGCTATTCCTGAAGGAAAGAATGTTACAATCAAGTGGAGAGGAAAGCCCGTCTTCATTCGTCACCGTACTGATTCCGAAATTGCTGAAGCTAACGAAGTTAATGTTTCTTCTTTGCGTGATCCCGAAACTGATGCTCAAAGAGTTAAGGATCCCAAGTGGTTGGTTATGTTGGGTGTCTGTACCCATTTGTAAGTGATTTGTAGTTATTTTGACAGCAGACATACCAAGGATATTAATTTGGATTTATTAGGGGTTGTGTACCTATTGGTGAAGCTGGTGATTTTGGTGGATGGTATTGTCCCTGTCACGGTTCTCACTACGATATCTCTGGTCGTATTCGTCAAGGTCCTGCTCCTCTTAACCTTGAAATTCCCGGTAAGTTTTGCAATTATAGTAATTCGATTGAAATTACGTATTTATATTATTTCTTTTTTGTAGAATACAACTTCCAAGATGACAAGCTCATTATCGGTTAGACAGCCTTTATTTTTTTGATATAATATATAAAGTAAAAATAAAATAAAGTTACATAAAAAATAGTGAAAAAATGAATTCTGTTTGTGTACCTGTGTGTGTGTGTGTGTATGGAATGATTGCTACTTACCCGCCGATGTCTGGTGTTAAATTACGCTTTATAAACATTTCCTTTTCTTAACATTAAACATCACTTTCTCCCTCTTTTCCTCTTGTAATATTTTATTTTCTTTCTTCTTTCTACTTAGTATGTTGTATTCCACCCAATAACTTTCCTTTTCCCTGCGTAAAAATATAAAATAATGGAATCAAACAACATCCTTTCTTTTTCAACTCATGCACCATTCAAACAACCCATTGTCATCACACACTATATTTCCATGGTTATTGCATTTCTTGGCTTTTACCCGCTATTATTAACACGACAAATAAGAAGACAAAAGGTTTACATTCTATCAGCTTCCTTTCTCTTTCTTTCAATTGGATTTATTTCAGGGTCCTTTATATCAATAAGTGACGAATCCTCACTCGTTTTACGAATATTTGCCTTCATTTTACTCTCCTTGGTGATTAGTCAGGCTGTACTTTTAGCTTATAGATCAGATAGATTTTCATCATTATTTCCAACACCTTTCTCAAAGATTCCAAAGTGGGTTGACTTGGCTTTTGGTTGGATTAGTTTAATTGTTGCCTTTACCTATTTAGCGTTAGCAGCTTTAGTTTTCACCGAAAGCTGTAACCATGGAAATGATCAACAATCACAATGTTTAATGCCTGTTGCTATGGGAACTGGATTTGTGTTATACGGAACTCTCAGCATGTTACATTTACTCGCTATCGTTAAATTACCTCGTCCCTCTACACCAGAATATTACGAGGGTGTGATTCTCACGTTCTGGGGATTTATTAGCTTATTTTTGGGTGGTAAGTAATTCAATGTGACTCCCTACTATTCCATTGTCTTTTATATATACATAAAAAGAGAGAGTGCTACCTTTTCTTTAACCTTTCTGCTATTTCCTAATCTAATTAATATTCTTTTTGGATCTAGGTACGCCTATTTTAGGTTCGGAATGGCGGGCAATCAATTTAGGTTTATTATGGTTTACTGGTGGTCTTTTTTCAATTACTTTGAGCGTACAAACATGGATACCAGCTTTAAGGGAGCGAAATATTATCAACTCCTTGATTATTGCTTTGACAGGTCGAGGTAAATTATCAAACACTTTTAATTTAGATGAAATATCGAGAAAGACTCAACATGGAGTAAATATTTTTTTTTCAGCGGTAGTGACAGGTTTGACTCAAAGTGATGATACTTATGCAGCACAAGTTCACACTATGCTTGGCTACATCTTCATTATCGGAGCTCTTGCGCGTTTAACTCAGATCATTTTTCGTAAATCACCTGCTGAAAATTTACCACATCGTATGTTTCAACAAAATACGGATACAACGCTGGATATAGACGACGATGACGAAGAGGAGGCACCCTTCAAAGATAATTTGCATCAACATAAGTGCAAGCATACTTTTATTTTTGCAACAGTGACGCTGATTTTCGGTCTTTTAGCTTCGTTACTTGCAATTTGTGGAGGATTTCTATTTATGGGTGCTAATATTGGATGGATTCGATACATGCGATATTACATAGAAGATCCTTCTACCTACGTAAATGTAACACTCGCTATCTCATTTTTATGGTCTGTGTACGTATTTGGATTATGTACGCTATACAAAAACTTGAAAGCGAAGAATGCACTACACCAGTACGAATATTTAGAGCTTAACCACAATCCAAGCAGCAGCATGACCGATTTGCCGCTTAGACACAATCGTCATTTTGAAAGGGAAGAAGAAAGAGAATGGCCACTATCTGCAGTCTCACATCCACCACCAAACATAGCTACCACCAACACCAACAGCGCTGTTCTGAGAGCAGATTCTCCTCCTTTACAATATCATCAACCTGAATATACTACCATGTCGACTTCACCTACCATGATCGCGGCTGACTCAACTATGCCACTCAGTTATACCACTTCATCACCCCCAACTGAATCTACTACAATCACTCTGGAAAAGACGATTCGACCTTCGGAATATCGCGCTAAACGTCGATCGCTTTTGATTCAGTCTCCGGTACCCAATACTGTGGTGATGAACCCCAACACCAGAGCAAGATCCTCTTCGGGCTTCGGGGTCGGTGGAGTACTACCGGATGAAATTATCCAATTACAAAAGACACCGACACCCGTTGACCCTACATTCAGACGCTCATGGTTGTCCTCAGGGTCATCGGTGGGTTACTATTCTGGCAGTGTAGACTCCTCCTCTGCACCAAACTCACCAAATTGTGATCAGCAAAGACCCCACTCTTCAATATCATCTACATTACCACCACAATACTCTACTGCAAGAAGAAGTAGTATGAATGAATCGTCTTTTGGCGGCGAGTACAATCATGGATTGGAACAGGTGATACTCAGTGATGATAATACGGGGAGGAGAAGGTCGGTTCATAAAACAGAAAGTGGAAAGCGCAAAGAGCGTCGTCTAATGAATCAATATTATAATAGTAGTGATAATAATGGCATGAATAACAACGATACAATCATCAGCAATAGCAGTGGAAGCAAATTTCAGCGCTGGTCATTAAGAAATGAATCAAATAACAGTCATTCGTCCAAAAAATAGCAGTCGTAACCACAGCTATACAACAACTAGGATGGAGAACTCTCATCACTGCTATTAACCACTGTCGTGAAAAAAAAAACCCCCTCCACGCACTTTTTCTAAAACTTCTTCTTGTAAATTTTTCTCAACTTTACTCTCATACCATGTACACAATCTGTAATCCTGTCGCCTTTTTTTTTTTTTTCTTTTGAAACGCAATAAATCATAATTATACCATTGAATTTTGTCCAATCAAAAAGCTTTAATCTGTATTTATAAGCAGTGGAAACCGTCCTGATTTATAGATAGTTATTTAAGCAAGTTTGGATATTTTTTTTTCATTTCTTTCACTCTTTCTCCCTTCCTCTTTCTACATAATTGAAATTAACATTTTCTTCCCTATCAATTGATTTGCTTGCTTTGTAAAGTCATTACTACATATCAACATGACAGCTCACACTCGATATCAAGACAACATGAGTTCTGACGATTCTTTTGAATGGAGTAGCGATTCCTCATTGAAGACAAGAAGAAAGTCAAAGAGAAAAAGTAAAATTATAATTGCATTTATATTGCCTTGCATTGCCAACTGACCAACTCTCTTTTCTCTTTAACAGCAAAGACAAATGATTCAATCATCAAGACTACAATAGGTAAATATGCCTGACACCGAACATCCCCGGTCGGCGTCTGAAAATCACAAGAGTTTTGATTTTCTGACTCACTCTTGCTTGCTGTCTTTATCTGATCTAACTAACACCTCTTTCTTATAAATCACAGATGGTCCTATCAAAAAAGCAAAGAAGCCAGGACGCAAGCCTTTGGCTAAAGTCACTGTAAGTATTTGTTATGTAAAAAACAAGTATTTAAAAAAAAAAATTAAATGTTTGAACTTTAAATGTTTTCTAGGTATTACCCTCCGACCCAAAATTGAAAAGAAAGGCACAGAACCGTGCTGCGCAGCGAGCTTTCCGCGAACGCAAAGAGCAATTTGTAAATGAATTGCAAGAGCAAATGCGCGAACTTCAGGCAGCCAAAGATAAGCGAGAAAAAGAACTTTCCAAGGAGAACGCCCGCCTTAAGCGGGAGAACGAGCGCCTGAAGGAAGAAAATTATATCTTGAAAGATGCCAAATATGCGTTTGAATTCCCACACAAGCGACGAGCATCGGATAAATCCCAACCGACCCCTTTGGTCTCGCCTCCTGACGAACAACAGCAACACTTTAATTCTTATGATGTATTATCGATCAATAGTCCCTTATCAAACGAAGAAGAATGCGGTGAATTGTCTGATTGCAATCATGGCGGTAAAGACTCGTCTGCCTCTGATTCCACTTCTTCTTTGCCCGCCGCTACTTTTGATAACGTAGTAAGCACAACGCCTGATTTCAGTTACATCCCTACAGAAGAGACATCAGACTTATTTGGCGCCAAAGACAACCTCTACTTGACTACAACAGATTACCGACTTCCTACATCTACCGCAGATAACGACTTTTCTACATCAAACGAACCACTGCCTCAACTCTTTGGAAACGAAATCGATCTGTTTAGTGTGTACGTTCCAGCCCCTTTCAACACGACCGAACTAGACAGCATCGGATAAATCCCAACCGACCCCTTTGGTCTCGCCTCCTGACGAACAACAGCAACACTTTAATTCTTATGATGTATTATCGATCAATAGTCCCTTATCAAACGAAGAAGAATGCGGTGAATTGTCTGATTGCAATCATGGCGGTAAAGACTCGTCTGCCTCTGATTCCACTTCTTCTTTGCCCGCCGCTACTTTTGATAACGTAGTAAGCACAACGCCTGATTTCAGTTACATCCCTACAGAAGAGACATCAGACTTATTTGGCGCCAAAGACAACCTCTACTTGACTACAACAGATTACCGACTTCCTACATCTACCGCAGATAACGACTTTTCTACATCAAACGAACCACTGCCTCAACTCTTTGGAAACGAAATCGATCTGTTTGGCATCGATAGTCCAGCCCCTTTCAACACGACCGAACTAGACCCTTTATTCTCTGAACAAATGCAAGCTTTAGTTGAACAAGACACGCTGTTGAATTGCGCGCCTGAAAACGAAAAGCCATGTAAAAAAAAGCTTTTAGCCATTCTAGGCAAAGCAAAGGGTGCCAATCGACGTATGTATCAAATTCATAATGATGTCAAGAGCTACTGCCCGGATTTTAATTTAGATCAGTTATGTGAAGATCTCAGACGAAAGATTACTTTTGATTCAAATCATATTTTGACAGACGAAGACGTTGACTTGTACATTGAGTGTCTTCAACGCAGTCGTTAATTATACGTATACATATATCCCCCTACCCACCCCGCTTTACGTTTTCTTTTTTTACATCCCTTGTATTATTGCTTTTTATTTTCATTTTTTTCACTACTAATAATTCTGTATCATTTTGCATCTTCTCTTTTTCAACTACAATAAAACATGTTTGAAACACTATTTTTTTACTGCGGTACATGCCTTGGATCTGATAAGATTATGTCATTCGTTTCAGTTGTAGTATTGATCTGGTTCATCGTGAAATTAATTTCAGCACAAAATGCTCGCGCTTTCTTTATTTTTTTCTGGCCGCATGCACTGATTGTACCACCATGCATGTTCAATATTCTTCCGCAACGCAGAAAATGGTCAAATTAAACGCTTCATTCCATGTCTAAAGTGTGGATTTATCCAGTCAATCAGTGGATTACTCATCCCCCTCAGGGGCGCTTCGGTTCTATTTGTTCCGCTTTGATAGAGTTATCAACGGGTGATGGAATAATAGTTTAAGTTATCCCGCTCGATCAAAATAATCAATTTGACACATCTCAAAGTAAACTCAGGATACATGTAACAATGATGTTGAAAGGATCAACATCTATTTGTAGCAATCGACGGCTCATGGTAGAAAGTTCAATATATGTTAAGTGAAAAAGTCAAATCTATGACCGTGCGAAAGTTGGCCGTGAAAAAGTATACCCCTCCCATCCCGGTAACAGGCACGGATTAAGGTTTACAATCAGGGTCTTCTCCATATAAAATCCTCCCTTCACCTTCAGGTGGGGGATTATTCAATCTTTTTTGCGCCATAAGAAAAAAAAAACTTTTCATTTTAAATTTTGACTCATAATTCGGCGTGTTCTGATAAACCGTATTAAGTAATACTTGCCAAATACTGCTCACCTCCCCGCTTTCTACGAAAAGAGCCTGTGAGAAGAATCGCTGTAGGTACTGCAAATATGTATGGCAACAGATGACATGTGCCACTTGGAATAATTGGTGATATGTAAGACGATGCTATTATCCTGGTTTTTGAATTCTTCTGCTCATTTTATAATCAGATGGTAGGATAAAAAAACGTGGTTGGATATTGACGATATTGATACAGTAACTCTGTTTCTGTATCAAATAAGGCCGTGAGAAGAATATGGTTTCTTTTCATATTATAGACGCCTATCTTGAGTCAGTCATTGTCTTTGCAAGCTTGATCCATAGACATTACTTTGGGTTTTCCTTTCGTTTCGCTCGCTGAAAGAGTCGATACATATGCGCTATTCTGGTCCAATGAAATAAAGATGGTAGCGTGCACAGAGAATTACATAAGCTGAACCATATATCCGCATTTTCGGAGATACCAAAAGAGAGAAGGTATGTCTTGCATGCCTATTTACGATAGTCAAAATTCTCAAAGAAGTATTGGTTGCAATCGTATTTGGTACCAAAGCACTGGGTTCCCGTTATCGATTGCACATAGAGTGATATTTAATCATGTTCTATACCAGTTCCAAAATATTGGTTCGAGCGTATATACAACAATTTATAGGAAACGTCAGTTTATTACATATTGTGCAGTTTATTACATATTGTGCTGATGCCTGATCAAAAGGATTTGTATGCAGTTTGAACTCATGTAACAATGAAAGTAAGTAAAGCTACGAAATTACAATTCTTACGTACGGCAATATAAAGATATTAGATCGTATTTTATTATGTATTTACAAATGAATACCATTAAACACCATTTCGATTTGATTTAAATTATGTAACTCCATCCTCTCTTGTACGTACGCGAAGTTTTTCGATACGTAGTTGTCTTGTCGCTTTACCGAATAGTGTGCATATCTGAAAATAAGTTAAACAAATGATAAACTATGTATAGTCATGTACTTCTCATCTCCACCAGATCTAATCAACTGAAACTTACATATATAACGATGATGTAAATAAAAATTTGACTGTTGTTGTTTGATGCCTGAGGTCCCTCTTGCATTGCCATACTGAAGGATGACACGAGAATCAAAGAGACGCAACGAAAGCTGCTTTGAGATTAATCTAGGAATTCTCAACATTCACATTAATTGTTCTTGAACTTAATACAACGTTTACATCACTGCGACAATTTATGAGGTATACTTAGATGTAAGATTTTCTAGTCGTATTTTAATTTGTTGAAATTCCATATACATAATACGATGAGAGTGGTTAGCTCTTCATTAATTGAACATATCCCGGCTACAATCGTACATATTGCTGTCATTTGATTATGTATATATAATAAAAGATACTAAATGCTTACAAAGTAAAATCTACAAATCAGCATTTCTGCTTTTTCAGAACAAAAATTCTGCCTGTGCGAAGCAGGTGATTCTTGAATCAGATGAATATGTATCTACCATTGGAGTCAACATCAAGGCTATGAAAAGACAAGACAGAAACTATGTATTTGCAATCGAAAACATCCGATGTTGTACGCATGAAATTTTTAGAAAAATAACAGATATTTTTTATTCTAGAACTTGAGATGTGATTATACTAGCCTAGAAGAGGTTTCAAATAAGACAAAGTTGGCCATCTCTTGTCAAGCCATCAACATTTATAATACTTACAGTATCTGTACGGCCTCATCGTAATTGGGAGGACTTCTGTTGTTTTTCAATTGAAATAGTGACACTTTTTCCTTTACGCTTCTGGGTGGTATTGATTAAAATTCATCATCGAATAAATAATAGTGAGTTTTATTTCTGAACAAAATGCCTTTACTACCAATTAAAGGTAACAACGATATTACCGGCAGAATGTCATATATCGATCATAAAATTAATGCTATCTCCTTTCCCATACTGCCCCAAACTACCAACAACAATAAAAGAATTAAATTATGTTAATACTATTAATTACTTACTTGTTTCAATAACTTCACTTGAACGCATAATACATGAATTGAATAAAAGAGACAAACACTAATCTTGGAGCCACATCCAGTAGTTCGGTTTTGTGAAGAAGTTCCTAAAGGAAGGCTATTATCGAGGGTATGGGAAACCACCCAGGCTAACAAGATTAATCTGACCGGAAGCATATACCACAACCAAGTCCAAAAAATATACGCTAGCCTATTTGTCAACCCGACTTCACACCCGGGCTCAATTCAGATCAAGATAAGAATAAATAAAGATATAAGCGAAATGCAATATATTTTCTACGTAAAATAAAAAAGGTGAAACTTGTTGGTACATTATAAATCAAAACATGAAGACAAACTCATGGCGATTGTAATAAAATTCATGAAATAAAAAGACTTAAAGTAATAGCAAAAAAAGAAAAAGGGAGCATTTACCCGCACGGAAATGTTTTAATATGCGCACAGAATTTTTTTCGAAAATGAAATATGTATCAAAATAATGGCAAGTGTCCACCTTGAGTGTTCAGTTGATAATAAATCACTTTCTGGGCTCTTTTCTCGTGATAAACCAGCTTATATATTTATTACATAATATTAACCACAAATGTGTTTCCTTCCGCTTTCCTTTCTTTAATATTTCCCCTATCGTGAACATTTACATCAAGTGCATTCTGGAAAAATCCAACGGTGTACACCCCTCAAGACTTTTCTCGCTTTATGTATCTCATCTTCACGGTCTTATAGGGTCTTTTTCATCCTGCGTTTTTTAACTTTTAAAAAGGTGCTTTTTGAAAACTTTTGAAATAGAAATCACATAAAGTGTGTACGTATACCATGCAAGAGGCAAAATTTTTGTGTGCGCACAGAATTTTTTTTCGAAAATGAAATATGTATCAAAATATGGCAAGTGTCCACCTTGAGTGTTCAGTTGATAATAAATCACTTTCTGGGCTCTTTTCTCGTGATAAACCAGCTTATATATTTATTACATAATATTAACCACAAATGTGTTTCCTTCCGCTTTCCTTTCTTTAATATTTCCCCTATCGTGAACATTTACATCAAGTGCATTCTGGAAAAATCCAACGGTGTACACCCCTCAAGACTTTTCTCGCTTTATGTATCTCATCTTCACGGTCTTATAGGGTCTTTTTCATCCTGCGTTTTTTAACTTTTAAAAAGGTGCTTTTTGAAAACTTTTGAAATAGAAATCACATAAGGGGAAAAGGAATACCATGCAAGAGGCAAAATTTTTGTGTGGTTGGTAAAAAAGATCTGTGTGGATAAGGACTCCCTTGGATTATTGGCAATTTTAATATATCTGACAGTTGTAAATCGGTGAAGGAAAGCACTTTAGGTTTGAAAAAGAGTCCGGCTAGTCTTTCAGATATCAGACTCTTGTAGGTGAAAAAGCGTTTAAGCATGAATATGATTGACTCACAGTATCTCCTTTCATAAATCACTTAACGACACATATATTTTTGTTGAAAATATTGATGGATCTGTAGCCAAATATTTTGAAGCGGAATTACATAAAGTAATAGTGTCTGGCATCAGCTTTAACTGTTACCGCCCTCAAAAGCTGTATCTATCTCATGCTTGGTGTCTAGAAGTTGCTGAATCAAGTTAATTGTATAAGTTTTGATGCATGTGTTGTGATTAACTAATGAACTTATTTATCTGAAGGTTCCTCCTGATGATTTAAAGTCAACACTGAAATTGAGTAATGATTTTATTAATTCGGGCAACTGAACAAGACAATGAAGTCGATTTACATATGGCTCACACTTTGACGCAGTTGTAAATATACATATAAGCCAACATGCTATGGTGAGTTACTAATGCCATAGATTATCTGTGTTTTTGCTGGTTCTCATGACAGTTTAATCAAAAATTCTTATGCGCACCATTATATAGCACCCATACTTTCATAGGATATTACGTAGTATTTTTCATTATAAATATTGTTATGTTCATCTTCTACGAAAAAAGACTCGTAGGGCTTCAATAAACATTATGGCAGCGAAAACTTTATTCTGATTGGACGACATTTTGTTCCTGTGAGAGCGAAACTTAATTCCTGATTGGCCGACATCTTGTTCGGCCCGGACTACATAACTGTATAGTTATACATTTTCAAACACCTTTCAAATTGTGTGCACCCGTCTGGATAGGTGATCACCAATGTGTTATATGATTCTCAGATTCCGTGGTTGAAATTTTTTTAACTTGTTTGACATGAACTTGGATATATAAAATTTAGTAGAAAGAGTTAGGATAAATGGCAATTTCTTCCGAAGAAACTAAGAAAGTTTTTCTGCTAATTCTAAAAGCTCTTGCTTTGATTTAGTGATACCAGATAATCGGATTGATAAATAGATGGAAGGTTGAAGGCAACATTATGCGAGGCACACATTTCGCCCCGCGCTCAACTTCAACACCTACTCTGAGCTGCTACTAGTGACATCTACATATCTACACCGCGACTGGAGTATGGTATTTCCACAACTGGAAAGGTGAAATTGGAATTACATACGTTCAATAGAAAAGTAAACAAGAAATTGGATTGGCAAAGGTTAAGGTTTGTTGCAGTTACTATTTAAAGCAACACTTGCTTAATTCGGTAACCATCCGTAGAAATTTGCACCTGTGAATATAATATAAGAAAATTGCGATAATTGGTCTAGCGAGTATTACTGCAAAGTCCGAAAAAACTACCCTATCAACTCGCATTCCAATAAGGCACATCGAGACATCAAGTCTTTTGTTCCAATAACTACAATGATATGTAAATCAATTTAAAAAAAAATCTTTTAGATAAGTAGAAAGAAATTAGAGGTAGAAAACAGGGTATTCAGCTATTCACATGATCTGTAGAATAGGTGATCAGTATGCGATCAGAATCCATCTCCATATTTGAAACTCATCGTGTCTAGTTTAAGTTATTAAAGTTATGGATAGATCTCTAGCAGTAGATAAGACAAAATCTGTAAATGGCATATGTTGTTATTATGCGTAGCAATAAAGAAAAAATGTTAAGGAGTTTGGAAATGTTAATACGTATGAAATTTAAGTATAGCAAATAGAACAAGAAAAAGTAATGAACAGAAAAATATTACAAATTGAAGCCTTTTTCAAATCTAGACAACTACATACTCCATTTGAGCAACTTTCCGGATTCATACTTGTATAGCATCGAAAGTTGCACAAACAGGATTGCAGTTGTTTGGTGTTGACCTATAATTTTGAGATTATCATCTTGCTCGCCGCGATGAGTGTACAATTGTACAAATATATCTCAATTTTACTTTTATGGCCTCACTGTCCATATGACAAATGTCTTACGATGTATAAAGCACGAAATTGCTTGTGTTCAAGTGGCTCATAGTAAACATCAGATCTCTGGCGAAAAGCGTGAACCAGTTCTTCTTTTTCTAGTCAAATCAGAAATGTATATTCCTCGGTAAACACAAGTAGAAAATGCCTATCTTTGACATCACTTGTGATGGGTATTACCTCCAGTACTAGCCAACTTACAGGAAGGTGAAATTGCATTCACCCCAGAATGCGGCACTTTTAATTATTGCATTAGCCATTGTAATATATTTAAGTGAGACAAATATAAACACCAACAGGCTCAAACAAAGGCGCTTGAACATATTAAATATGAGCTTTTCTATTTGTAACGCTGTTGAAATTCAGATAAGAATTGGTGCTTTCTTTGGTTAATAGCGAAGCTATTTTCACCAATATGTATAAGGGTTTTTTATGATTTTGTCATCATGTGAGCAAATTCTTATGCATTTGAAAAGTGCAAAAGTAACAGAAAATTCGTAGAAAATATCTTCAGATTATATTTCACACACCTGACGATGGGGGAAGAACGGAAAGTAAGGCAGGTAGCATCTTTTGACCAAACAGGAAATTTTTATGTGCGAATCATTTAGGGTTTACGTATCACCATCTTCTCGATTTGACAATGTCTCTTGCTGCATCCATGATTTCAAATCTTGCGATATTTTTTGATATCTCAGACGTCTGACTTACCAATTAAATAAAACTTTGAACGCTACATATCCTTTCTTGATAATGTACCTTCACTCTCTGTGACAAAATCTGTCTTGGTGAGATGTATGAGCTTAGTTTGAATTATATTCATGTTGTTGGTCTTTGCAAATTTGTGTTACTTTCAAGATTAACACAAATGCAAATTATAAGCCAATCATTTATCGTCTCTACAGATCAAAGTTATTGGAGTTGAATATATTACTTTGTGGAACTTGACCACCAATCGTTTGGATTCTCTATTAAAAACGGTGGCTAATTCTGGTTGAATTAGTTGTAAACTATACGTTTTTCGAAATTGATTGTATGTATTAAACGATTGTAAGCTGCTTAGATAAAATGCTCCAATGGGCAGGTGAGAAGGGTGGCCAAGATAGTGAATATGATCTAAAAAGACAGTAATTGCTTTCTTTAGTAATTATCATAAATATGTTAGGCAATTGCCTGATAAGTGTACAAAGAATACTAGGAACCAGAAGAATTAATAGAATCGCCCAACTCCAACGCAAAATAATAATACTTTCCGAAAATGAAGCAAAATTACTTTATAAGATAATTCTCACTGATAGTATCATAGCAAAGTAACAATCTGCCCCACATTGATCCATTTTAGGAGACCTTGTCACTATAACCATCTTTCACTCTTTGAGATTTAGTGAAGTGAGAAGGTCTTTTTCAGAATTATTCGTGAAAGGGTGCATAGAAAAAAAGTACCTAGAGATTTACCTGGGTTTCTACCTGTGACAATGAATTTTACTAATCCAAAATTAGGAACCTTGTTGTTACATTATCGCAACTGATACAAACAATCTCTGAATCCCTCCTTTTTAAGAAAGAATTTCCTAAAAGTGATGTTGAATGTCAAGATTTTTTGTTAAACTTAACTTTCTATTTTAGCAATCGCTTCACGCGATCTATACCTGGAACTAAGTAACACTGATTCAAGCGTGCGAAAGATGGCAATAAATAATTTTGTAACTGTTCAATAATGAATCAATCACATGCGTTGTTTTATTGAAGAACGTCTTAATTTGTTTAAAATGTATTAATCTGACAAGATCAATTTTATATAAATACTGATTGACTTTACCTCCAATTTCTTCTTTTTTTTTTTTCATCATTTTATCAAATCATTCCTTTTTTTTTATACAATACAAAAAGAAAGAATAAATGACAACACCTGTCGTTGATGAAAAATACGAGTTGGACTCTCCAACATACAGAGACGAGAAAAGAGAATTCGCTGATGGAGATAGCAACAGCCAAGTTGTTGTTGATGAAAGAGCACACAACCACGCCTTAAACGAAGAATACCACTTCACATGGCGTTCAGCTATTGTTGGTTCTTTACTCGGTTGTTTAGTTGGTACGTTGCCTTACTTAATTTCTGCATTCGTTTTTTTTTACGCCCAACCTCTAACACACCTAAATTAATAGCTGCATCTAATACATATCTTGGTTTGAAGATTGGTTGGACTTTCGGTGCCTCTTTATTCGGTGCCATCTTCTCTTTCGCTATTCTTAAGCCTTTATCCAGAGCTCTTCCTGCCAAGTGGGGTGGTGGATACTTTGGTCCCAAGGAAAACTGTTCTGCTCAATCAGCCGCAACTACTGCTGGCGGTCTTTCTGCTGGTTTCGTTTCAGGTATTCCTGCTATGTACAGACTCGGTCTTATGTCCACTCCCCGTCAAGATGCTGTCCAGCTTTTGCTCTTCACCATTTCTGCTGCTTTCTACGGTCTTTTCTTTGCTGTCCCTCTTCGTAGTCACTTTGTTGTTAAACAAGATTTGGTAAGATACTTGTGTAACAAATAGATTGTATATTTTTTTTGTATTAATCATAATCTATTAATAGACTTTCCCTACCCCCAGAGCTGCTGCCATCACAATTTTATCTCTTCACGATACCGTTGAAGGTGAGAAGTCTGCTATGAAGAAGGCCAAGTGGATGGGTATCTGGTTCGGTATCTCTTTCATTTGGACTTTCATTGCCTACTGGCTTCCTTTCTTAGATACTCGTAAGTTATGGTTTATTGAGCAGTTGTATACATGTATTCTTACGCGTTATTATTATAGTTCACATTCTCTATTACATCGGTCATGCTGCCAACTACACTCCTTTAATGAACGCTGATGCTGTCTGGGGTTGGTTCTTCCGTTGGGATTTCCCCTTCTTCGGTGCCGGTCTCATGACACCCGGTTCTACTGTTATCTCTTTCTTCGTTTCCTCCATCATTGTTTGGGGTATCATTGGTCCTACTCAAGTTGCCAACGGTAACTTCGTTGCTCCTATGGGTTTCAATGCCAAGGGTGATACTACTACCCGTTTCTTCTTATGGCCCGGTATTGCTCTTATGGCTCTTACTGCTTTCACTGAACTTTTCATTCACTATAAGACTCTCTGGAGAGGAACCAAGGATGGTTTCATCGAACTCAAGTTGGCTACCATGCGTGGTGTTAACTTCTTCCGTCGTGTTGTTCTCCGTTCCACTTTGTCTGATGAACAAAACAACAAGTATGCCTCCTCTGAAGATGAACACGAAATCTTTGAGAAAGATCAATTGGTCCCTGCCTGGTGGTGGATGGGTGGTACTTTCCTTTCCATTGTCTTCACTTGTGCTATTATGGGCGAATACTTCCACATGCCCGTCTATCAATCTATTTTGGCTGTCTTCCTCGGTTTCATTCTTTCTTTCGTCGGTATTCAAGCCTCTGGTGAAACTGATATTAACCCTACCGGTTCCATTGGTAAGATGTCTCAACTTGTCTTTGCCAGAATGCCCGCCGATACTATCCAACAAGTCATGAAGAACAACTTGATGGCCGGTAACATTTCTGCTTCCGCTGCTTCTCAATCTGTCGACATGGTCGGTGATCTTAAGACTGGTCAATTGGTTGGTGCTTCTCCCAAGTCCCAATTCTTGGCTCAATTTGTTGCCTCTTTCTTCGCTATTGCTATTGCTGTCGGTCTCTTCATTCTTTTCGCTGATGCTTATCCTTGTATCATTGATGGTTCCATTGAAGTCAAAGACTGTGAGTTCGGTTTGGTTGCTGTCACTGCCTGGCAAAAGGTTACTGAGCTCTTGACTGGTCAAGCTGCTCCCCTTTCCAGAGGTTCTACTATTGCTACCGCCGTTGCCGCTGTCTGTGCTGTTATCTTCCCTCTCATTCGTCACTTCCTTGTCCCCGAAAAGTATCACAGATTCTTCCCCTCTGTCAGTGCTATTGGTATTACTATGATTAACCCTCAACCCGAAGTTCCTTTCTCTATGTTCCTTGGTTGGGCTGGTGGTAAGCTCTGGAAGAAGATTAACCCCGCTGCTTATGATGATCTCATGTTCAGTGCTGCTGGTGGTCTCATTGCCGGTCAAGGTATCTCTGCTATCCTTCAATGTATCTTGAAGATCACTAATGTTGCTGGTAACGTTGTTATCGCTACATGTATCGATGGCGAATGTCCTTAAAAAAGCTACCCTCCATTTCTTTCCTTTTCATAATATTTTATTTCATAATATTTTAATACCTATATCTAATAAACTAATTACTCATGCTTTTTTTTTATTCCATTTTTTTCATATTTATGTGCAATTAAGTTACATACGCAACTAAGTGATCGGTAATAGGTTAAAACATGATTGTTTCTGTAGTTGGTTTCTGGCCGCTTCATTTGAAAACAAACAAAAGCTGATGTTGGTAAAAAGTTATTGGTTGCTATCAATGGCTTGAGGGATGTACCTACCAGATTCATAACTTGTATGTATGTAAACAGGTGCGGCTTTCAGGATAGCATGTTCATGTCCAAAGACCTCAACTTCCTCAATGCTATTTCTGTGGTGTACTTGTAGTAAACTGCTCATATCAAGTGCTTTTGCAATATAGTTTTTTTATACATAGCACGCAACAGAAAGAAACACGAAACAATATATACATTCTTCAATATATGATTTGGTGGGCACTGTAACTGTATTTTTTTATCAGATTATAGCAAATTCAATAGAATTTATGATGTTATGATTGATAATTTAAGCAATGGAACTGAGATTATACGTATCGGTGATATTAGTAAGAATCTTGGCAGTCAAGACAGATTCAATTACTTTCATTCGGAACACTTCGGGTTTTAGCAGCTAGGGCAAAGGCGTTGTCAGCGAGGAAACTAAAGCATACCGAAAGCGGCTTGAGCATCCTTAAGACCCTTGTTCAAAGTATCAGAATAATCTTTGGCTTTTGCCTTGTCTGCTTCAGCGACTCTATCAGCTAAACAATGGAGCAAAAGTGGAATCGAAGCTTCTATCTCGGAAAGAGAAATCTTGATGTTTAAGTTAACTTGAACATCTGGGCCATAAATAGCCTCCTTTTCGGATGTGAGAGTATTTAAATACTCTTTGATATTCAGTACAAGTGTGGTCATGGTATCGAAGAGAACTTTAGAGTCATCTGCACCAATATCGCCAGTAATTGAACAGCACTCCTGAGCACTTTTAGATAGAGAAAGCTGAAAATTTTTAAGCTGATAGACAACCGATTGTGGCAATATAACAAGTTGTATTGCACTGAAAAAATGAAAATAATAAAACAAAAAAACAAGTAGTTTAAACTTCCGTTTTACTATGTAAGAAAAAAAATTGAACAAGTTTTTACAACTAAATTACATCTACTCTATATTTATATGAAAGCCTTATCTGACTGAGCTGACGGGAAGTCTAGGATCGTATGCGGTTACTGAAAGGTGTTTTCTTATACTTGTAATTCAACTGGATAGGTTTAATAGATAGGTCTGCGAAGCTGATGTTATAATCCTTATTGCTGTAATCATTGGGTATCTAAAAATATACATGAGTAAAAATTTTTTACTCTGATCTTGGTATCTTAAAATATTATGTAATTCTATATGATTTATGATTCTTTATTGTGGTCGTCACCACACCGATAAAAGATTATCTGAAGTAAGTGGCGAATTTCCAGCTTTGACTGCTTTGAAATAGGCAAAAAGCTAAAACGAAAGAAAAAAAGTCAGGACACATAATAGAGTATGATATTTGGCAGCAGAAGACTCTTCTTACTTCATTATTAAAAGAGGCCAATTCTGTACTTGAAACACCCATATCGCTGTTACATTGCTGGAAAATGGTGGGAGCCTCTCGTTTGAGGAAGCTATAAGCATTAGCTATAAAGAGCATTCTTTTGTGATGAGTTTTACACACGTATGAGCAATAAATATCATCCATAAGAGAGTGACATACCTGAAAGAGCAACAGAGGCAATGATGAGAAGAGTAAGAAATACGCGCATTTATATGGAAACGATATGTATTTTTTGAAAGAAAGATGGAAGTAAGGTGCGAATATGCATCTATTTATACAGAAAATTCTACTTGCTGTATTACTTTATTCATGTTCAATACTAGATTACATAGGTAACCTGTGAGTGCAAGTTTTTGATCGTGTTCGGTGCTTCCAGGAGTCAATGTATACGTTATGCAATGCAGTTTGACGCAGTGCAAGAATCCCTGAAAAAATAACCGACAACGTATAATATTTAAGCGATGCATACGGTAAACAGTTCAACGCAACGCAAAGTGAGAGTGATTTAAGAAAAGAGCGATACACCAACTACTAAGATACTAAACGGTAACAACCGAAGTACACGAGTATTATTATTCAATGTATTGTATATATTTACAAGTTTTCGTACTTGCTGAAATTCGCGCTGTTGTCTTTCAAGAATTTCAGATATAAACCGTTGTTATTGCTGGATCAGTATTTGGAGAGGGGAACTCCCTGGAGAGCAGTTGCTTATAGTTGATTGTCAATCGTTACCTTCATGCACATGCTAATTTTAGGTTCCAACTCGTTAAAGTATATTTTCTCTCTCTTGCTTGGAGAACAATGTAACTTCATCATTAGATTTAACGCTATATTTTGATTTTCAAGGCGGTACATATATGTACAACAGTATCCCCTGCGTAATCTGATGTCATCTTAGTAAAACGTATTCCTGCACAGCAATCATCTAACCTATCATTTATACTCATATCTAAAAGCATAATTCATGCTCTTCCACTTCAAAATAAGGATGCCTTACAATAGCATATGTATGATCCATGTATTATAGCGTGTGTAACTTAAAACTTTATTATTGCAATTTGTTGGTATTTAAATATGCGTCCCTTTAAGTGATGCCTACTATTTGGACGTTCGTATGCATCAGGAAAATCTCAGGCGCAGGAATGTGTCTTTTTTGACTATACACAAAGATAAGAGAAGTGATATGTATAATCAATTTTCTTAACATAAATCAAGTTTATTTATTCAAGATTGATCAAGATAATGTGTGCTTATTTTAGTTCTCAAAGCTTAGAGCGTTGATTAACGAGAGCAACCACGAGAAGGTATAAACACGAATACTCTCATCCCCAAGATCCCAAACGAAGACTAAGCATCCAATCAAGGTTACTATGGTGGAAAAACTCTTGAAGACCCATCACAGCCCCAAACCGTATAAGGTCGTTTTCTCCACGAGTAAGACATCCACCCGCATACTTCAGTGGGGGTTTTGAAGTACTTTTTACCTCGGCAGCAGGAACCGCAGCATCGCCCTCTGTGGGTGCGAAATTACGCGCTTGGACGGACAGCAATTAAGCTTAGCATCATGTACCCCTTACCAAAATACATGACACAATGGAAGATTCCAGGTAAAGAAGACAAAAGCACAAGGTACAATCTAAAATGCAACGTAATAGATCTCCGCTGCAAAGTGTTACATGATTTACCAGCTACCAAACCATGCATATCCTGCAGATCGTTACAAGATCGCCCGGTATACAGTTCTTTTTCCACCACTCACCCATAAAAACCCGTTTTGAGAGAATCAGTTCAAGGATATACCCCATTGAAGGGAGAACTTGGTCCAAGAACTAAACCTCGGATACGATCAGTATATTGCGAGAGAAGAGTTTTTCAGGATATGCCCCAATGAAGGGAAAACTTGGTCCAGAAAAACTAAACTCTAGTGCATCCAGTGTAATAGACATAATCAACAAGCAAAGAAAGCTAACCTTTACAAGAGCAGTTGCCAATACTAAAAGAGGCGGTCGTCAATGGCGCTAAAATCGAGACATGTCGAAAAAACTATACACATCAGACACACCGTGCCGTGAGTAGTACAATCCTTACAAGACCTACACCTCCTACTCAAAGAATTAGAGGTCAATGACGTGAAGACTCCAATATACTTTCACATATCGTTGCCAGGAGAATAAGCTAAACCTTACAAGGTCCGTGACTCATACTCAAATGAATCTTGGACCAATGTCGCTAGGACTCCAACAGTTTAATACAGAATGAGCTCGGTATGATCAAGCTTCTAGGCAGCCGGCTGCGGCCGTAAAACTAACCTCTTTGCAAGAACACACCCTTTACTCAAATGAGCATAACTGGCCGATGTATAAAAGCTCTCTCACCAGGATCCCTCCCAGATAGTTGAGAAGTATACTTGGACAAGAGTATATATACTCTTTAAAACGAGACATCTGCCTTCTGGGACAGTGATGTACAACTATACCCGCCTTGAAGGAAGTGCAAAGTTGAAGAGTAGTGAAAGATTAAGGAAACTGTAGACTTGAACGTAAAAAAACTTAACTGTGAAAAATCGTGACGTAGATCGAAATGAGCCAATAAAAATCGCGGATTAGTTGGCACTGGTTCATCATGCAGCAGCTGGAGTTACACTTGGAAATCGACTCAATCAAGTTGAAAAAACTACAATAGTTTCTTATGATGATGAATATATACACTATTTTACATTTTTATTGATAAAACTAAACAAATTTAAGCACTCATTAATTGAGTGCGATCAGGGGAGTCCAAAGCGAAAGAATTGCTGCTGCTGCTTCTGCGTTTGTTTCCATTTTTGAACATTTGCATCATCTTTTTAAAACCCGGCTTCTTGCTGGTGCTATTACTGCTATTGGAGCTGGTAGTGGAAGCCACAGTGGTGGAAGAAGAGAAAGAGAGTGTGGAACCACCCGGTAGGGAGAGCAATTGCTGGCTTCTATCCATGCCCATTTTCATTTTCTTTTCCCAAATCATCGCCCTGCGATTCTCCTTATAACATGATTCACATAGTAAATCCAGCGTGCGTACCTTATCAGGCATTGGCCATCCATATTGAGACACTTTGCATTTTGCACAGTCATAATTGACCTGTAAACGACCCCATCTTGCATGTGCATATTTCTCTGCCTCGCCATACTCATACAAGGCCATCTTCAACAACTTGACCACGTCGTTATTGGGGTCCATGAGCTTATGGAACGAGTTATTGTTTTTCGCATGCTTTTGTATTGTTTCAATAAATGTGGTAGTTGCTTTGGAAGCAGTGTCTGCTTGGTACTGATCAAATCCTTGCCAGAACTTGACTCCTTCCTGCAAATGGAATATCAGCTCTTCGCCTTCCTTTTTCTCTTGCTCAGCTTCTTCTTGCTCTTTTAGCAATTGTTCTTGCTTCTTTTGGCAGTCGACAATGGATTTTGACATTTCACCGATAGCGCGTTGACAAGCATCGACGGTGGCTCGTACTTCAGAGACTTTTTCCTCTGCATCGGAATTCTTATCACGCGCACGAACGTATTTTTTCTTGAACTGATTGTTTACGATGGGGATATTGTATAATTGATGGTATTGACGTTCTCTTTTTGATTTTTTGTTTCTTCTTTGCTCTGCATAATCTCGGATGCCGTTGAGTTCTTCTTCATGCACGTCCAGTTCTTCCTTGAGAGAAGAGCGTTTATGCGTGAGATGTCGAATATCTTGACTGATGTAGTGCAACTCAGAGTGGATATGATCGATACGTTGCCTGCATGCGTATATTTCTTTTTTGTATCGGGTTTCAATGTTGGAGACCACTTGATAAAATGATTTGTTCTTTTTGTGACGCTGATAGATTTGGTCTTCTACTTCTCGTAATACATACATCATTGATTTAAAAGCACCGTTCTTTCTGGTGCCCAAGGACACAATGAATTCAGCTTTGTCGAGATTGACGGGCTCTTGGGGTGGTTCAAGTGATTGTTGCTGTAATGATTCGTCCATAGTTTAAAGTATGTGCTTGAAGGTGAGGAAAGAGAGAGAAAAGAAAAAAGAAAAAAGTGATGTGCCTCCTCCCCCTTAAAAGAGTGTATTTCTTTTTTGCCAAGAAAGGTCAGAAAAACAAAAACAACAGCTGTAATTGGAGTAGCACCAGCCTGACTTTCTATTTTTACTATTTCTTGGATTCTTCATTCTAAACAACTCACTTTTTGCAGTACACACGTACTATAAAGCAGTTTTATCTTATTATTGCAGCAATCTCTTTGTCTATGCAAAGAAGCAAAAAAGTTCATTTTACAGCAGAAGACCTTTAGAAAAAAAAAAGAAGGGTGCAGTCTTTGTTTGGAAAACAAGTAACAACAAAATACTAAAAATAGAAGCATTTGTACAATGGTAATCATTTTCCAAGCATACTTATAATTTTTTTATTTATGACAGTTATAATTCTATGAGGTGTTTCTATGTACAAAAGGGGTGTGTGTGTTGGGGTTAAGTCTCTTCTTAATCTTCCATATCCATATTTTCGTTCTTGGCCTTTTCTGCCTTGATAGCTTGAACTCTCTTTTTGGATTCGAGAGGAGCCAATTCGATATTTTGATTGACAACACGAATATCGTCTTCCTTCTCCTTATCCTTGTTACCAGCCATGCGGTTCTTATAGAAGGCACGCTCACGCTTAGCACGAATTTCTTGAACACGTTTCATAGCCTTGATGGTAGTAGCCATCATGTTACGATCATAACGAACAGGCACATTACGACGTTTCTCGAATTCAAAGGTGGAATCCTATTAATTTAAAAACATTGAGTTTCGAGGTGTATTTTGCATAATTTCATCTTTTCAACTTACAATAACCATTTCCTTTCCGCTGGCCTTTCTGAATGCCTTGGTCCAGCGAACCTTACGAGGATTACGCTTCATTTTGAAATTCTTGTGACATTTTGATCTACAGAAACGGAATGTCTAGATGCACCATATTAGATCTAATGTGTCTGGATCTGTCTCTTTTTTCTTTTAAAAAATATTACCTTGCTGTCGTTACGGACAAACATGGTACCATGACCAGGGTAACAAGGTCCTGAACAAAAATAACAACGAGTAATGTGCATTTATGACAAAGAATGTATTAATAATCGTTCTTAAGAAAAAAAAAAAAAAAACGAGGTTGCATTATTACAAATTCAAAGCAGTATTTGGTGGCTTAGAATGTCCGAACTATTTTTTCTTTATAAAAAAACTCTAGGCTTTTTTTTTACAAAGCATATTCACTTCTCTATTATTCCAAGATCTACTTGAAATGGACTATCATCCCGAAATCGTTGAACAATTAATGTAAGTTTGTATAGAATATGAGCTACTTTGTATAGAGACTAATTCCTTTTGTTTTATTGTATAGTTTGGTAAGAACAGATCGTCTATGGATCGTCGTTTTTTTTTTTTTTACCGCAGTATAGATACTAACCAACTTTTTATTGTACACAGTGTCCTGGCTGTGGTGCTCCCACTCCTCCTAATGCCGCCAATATGTGTGTCAACTGTATTCGTAACGAAGTTGATATCACTGAAGGTATTCCTAAGCAAGCTACGATTCACTTTTGTCGTAACTGTGAACGTTACCTTCAACCTCCTGGTTTGTGGGTTCCCGCTCAACTTGAATCCAGAGAGCTTTTAACCCTTTGTCTCAAGAAATTGAAGGGTTTAAACAAAGTCCGTTTGATTGATGCAGGTTTCATCTGGACTGAACCTCACAGTAAAAGAATCAAGGTCAAATTGACTATCCAAAAGGAAGTCTTTATCAACACTATTCTTCAACAAATCTTTGAAGTTGAATATGTTGTTTCTGGTCAACAATGTGATGAATGTACTCGTTTAGCTGCTCAGAATACTTGGAAGGCTGTTGTTCAATTGCGTCAAAAGGTTGAACACAAGCGTACTTTCTTGTATCTTGAACAATTGATTCTTAAGCACAACGCTCACAAGGATACAACAAATATTAAGGAAACAAAGGATGGTATTGATTTCTATTATGGTGCCCGTGGCCATGCTATTAAAATGGTGGAATTCTTGGCCAATGTGGTTCCTATGAAGTAAGTAAAAAAGCCTGAATAGTAGTGGCGCAGTATGGTGAATACTAACCTTAATTTTCATCTAGGTACAAGACCAGTGAACAACTTATCTCCAAAGATATTCACACTAGTGTCAGTAATTATAAATTCACTTACTCTGCTGAAATTGTTCCAGTGTGTAAAGATGATCTTGTCTGCATACCCAAAAAGCTTGCTAATGCTTTTGGTAATATCAACCAAATCTTGATCTGTACCCGTATCAGTAATTCTATTCACTTATTGGATGTCAACACACTCAGCACTGCCGATGTCTCTACCACACAATACTATCGTTATCCTTTCCTCCCATTAGCCAGTGCAAAGAGTATGATTGAATTCTACGTTTTGGATGTCGAGCCTTTGGGTCCCATTAATGGTAAGCGTGTCTTGTGTGATGTCCATGTTGCACGTATGTCAGATTTCGGTCGTAACGATGAGCAATTCATTGCTCGTTCTCATCTTGGTGCTATTTTGAGTCCCGGTGATACAGTGATGGGTTATGATCTTGCTCGTGCCAACTTCAATAACGATGAATTTGATACTATCCACGCAAGTAACTTGCCTGATGTCGTTTTGGTGCGTAAGGCTTATCCTGCTCGTAGAAAGAAGACTAGACAAAGAAACTGGAAGATTCAACAACTCGGTAAAGAAGTGGACGAAATGTTGCCTCGTAAACAAGAACAAGCCAAGATTGAAAATGATATGGAACTCTTTATGCGTGATATCGAAGAAGATCCTGAATTCAGATCTACCATCAATATCTTTAAACAAACCAACGCTCCTGCTCCTGTGGATAATGATGAAATGACTGATAATGACGCTTCTGATGAAGAATTCCCTGAAATTTCTTTGGAAGAAATGATGGATGAAATGGCTATTAACATGGACGGTCCTGATGCTGTGCATGATGAAGATGAAGATATGATGCAAATGTAATTTTCCCCTCATTCTTCTTTTTCTTAATGATATCTCTCTCTTTTTTTTCTCTCTCTATTGTAATATTTCCCCATGATTTCATTTCTATCAACATACATAGATTATTTTTCCTATTTCTCTTCTTTTCATCCCGCTTTTTTTTTCAGTTTGAACTGTAATATATTATTAGAAACCATACACACATAAAGCAGTTGCAGTAAAAAAAATAAATGTATTTTTTTAATAAGAAATGTTGATATGTATGTACAATTTAAATATTAGAAGTCTTGGTGGGTTCTGCATCATCTGTGGTTTTTGTAGGTGCTTCACCGCCTCCAGCTCTTGTGAGTTTACGGGTGACTTGATCCACTAATCCTCCCACTGCAGCAAAGGGTGCGGCCACAACGCTGAAAAGTATATTGCTGCCTCCAGTCTTTGATTCCCCGGCGGAAGTAAATGGCTCTTTTGTAGGATGATCAGGGTTAGTGCTATTATTATCTTGTGCGGATGACATGTTGAAAAAGAAAAGTAAAAATAAGAAAAGAAAAGGATCAACATACATAAAACTCGCTAATTAAATACTCACTCTCGGACAGATCTGTGTCAAATACGTCATGAAGCAATCAGTCCCCGCTTGAACGTGAATGGACTATGACATGATATTCAGGTTTTAATTACATTTGGAATACGGAGATTCTTCTATTTGTTTATTACAAGTCAAAGACAGTAAAGACTAATAATAATTACTACTGTCAATTTAGCTTGCTTATGTAAGTCAATCTTTATCATCAGATATCCTACACTTCTATCTATCTGCGCAAGCAACAAGCCAATCAAAAACTATTTATTACTGAAATCAATTATGCAGGTTTTTCCCGCTAAAAGAAGCTTAGAACGGTCCCTTAACATGTAACTTATAAGGCAAACGACCGCACGAAGAAAAAGTACACCAGCACTAATTGTTTAAGCCGGGTTTAAGCTTTTTGTAGGTATGTTTGAGGCTTGGGAACAAAACCCACTTCTAGTCTTTGTGTTACGCTGGTAAATCTTGTATAAATTTAAGAGCATACCATGGTGCGCATAGATAAGCAGTAGTTGGTGTTTAAGCAGAATTACGTCTTGAATGCTTTTTTAAACGTGCTTATAAGTCACACATGCTATATATAAGCATAGATAAGTACTTGTTATTATTTCGCGCATAAGCAAACCGCACTGCGCATGCTGGATATATATATCTACTCACACTGATAAATGTATTTTCTCTCTCTACTATCAAGCATGAATACCAGCAACCTAACTGGCCCGTGATCTCTTTATCATAAGGTCTTTGTACAACGAACACATACAAAAATGTCTGTGTGTTCCCCTATTAAAAACCGTACGTCATGAATAAGTTTCTCACACACAATTAATTTTTTTTCTTCTTCTTTTTCCTCTCTTCTCTCACTTTTTACAAAATTTAACTGTTTATATTATAACACACCAAGTACAAGTGTCATGTACAACATGCAATTTCAACAATCTCCATATAATGATCATCAGAATCAGTATGACATGTCAGGTGTTCACCCACCTGTGAACAATAGCAACAATGATAAAGCTGGGTTTCCTTCACCTATAACAAATTCATCTTTGGATTCTCCACCGAACAATAAAATGAATACTATGAACCCCTATATGCCTTTACCCCACTCTCCAAAATCATACAGTAGGCTTCAACAGCAGCAACAGCAGCAACAGCAATATGATATGTCAAGTTATATGTCTGCATCTACTAACTTTCCACCATCAATATCTATTCCACCCAACCCTAATAACAATAATAATAATAATATAAAGACATCCACAAGCCCTCATCAGCAGCAGTATTACAACGGTGAAGATAATAGCATAACCGATACTCTAGTATCTCCTACAAGCCCTACAAGTATTGAAGAAGAGTTGGTCCAAAGAAAGTAAGTTTTTTTTTTCAGGTTGCAATAGATACAATAGCGTCGACTGACTCATCATCTTTTATTTTTGAAAATAGCATGCAGCACATCTTTGAGAAAAAGAGACGTAGAAGAGAATCCCATAATGCAGTGGAGCGCCGAAGGAGAGATAATATTAATGACCGTATTACGGAATTAGCCACTCTTTTACCTGATCGAGATGCCGTGAAATCCAATAAAGGCACCATTTTACGAAAATCAGTAGACCATATTCGACTTTTACATGATAAATTAAGACAACATCAACATCGTATTCAGGAACTCGAAAATATGTTGGAGGTGTATCGTGTCAGAATGGGACCTACGAATACAACGCAGCAACAACCACAACAACAAACAACAACGGGTATTCCACCTGGACATCCTTTGGATTTATCTGGAATGCAACCACAGCATCATCATGTAAATTATCGAAGAGACTAATAAGTAGGAGACAAACATTATATATCATTCATTATTACCCTCATTATTATATCTATTATTACTTTATTACTACTTTATATTTATTATGTTCATACATATATACATACAACTCCATTCATCTCTCTCTCTCTTTTCTTCTGCTGCCTTATTTTTATATACATATATGTGAAACTAAATACATTATGCACCTCCTTTTCTTTTTTCACTTGTATAATAAGAATTGATTGTAGTACATATCTTATCAATGGGAATAATACGCCCATTCTTCTAAAAGTAGTATAAATGCCATTTATTTTATTGTCGCCATTCTGCTGATTGGTGTGTGAGGATAGGACTTGGCTTTCCTTTTTATATCAAAAATGATCACATCACTTGTGATTCTTTTGTTTCCCTGTCTTATCTTACCATGGATAGTTAGTTGCTTGTTGGTTACCCTCACCCACACATAGTCTGTATGTAGCAACGTATACGCAGCTTTTGTACATATGTGGATCCAAAGAACATAATACGATTAGCTTAATATCAAGCTCATCCATACTGAACGTGTAACAACAATAGAATGGAATGACTTTTTTGTTTGTTTCTTAGTTTCTGTTTATGATCCAATCACTGCTTTTTTCTTTCAATAATTGCCAAAAAGTGATACAATAATGCGAGCAATGTGTCCCATGATACCTACGTTTCATACCATGAATTCATATAACTCATCCCCTAGTTCTCCACTCAATGAACGCAATGGTTGTACACACTATACGCATTTGCAATTGATTGGCCCGAGTCATTTACCGAGCCCTATACACACACACACACACACACACAATCATTACAGTGTGTACATTTGGTTCTCTTTGACGTTTCAAAAGGAGCAACTCTTATCGTAACAACATGTAGTTCCATATCAAATATTATTTCCAAATCACATATACAAGAAAGGGAATAAAAATACTATTTTTTTTATTGTTTTAATAAAAAGTTTAAATAATTACAGGAAAAGAAAGGAGGATGTCCTTTTTTTTTAAAGCTTAGCCTTAGCAGGTTCAACCTGGCTATTTACAATTTCGTAAAGTTCGGCAATCTTGGCTTCATAGTGCTTCTTGGCTTGGGGACGCTTCACCTTGAAAGTGGGAGTCAAAAGATCGTTTTCAACAGCGAAAGGCTCAGTTTCCAAATAGATGGCCTTGGCGAATTCAAAACCACGTAATTCAGCCTTCTTACCGACCTTGTTCATGGCAGCAAGCACCAAAGCGTTCACTTCAGGTTGTTGGTAGAGTTCGGTCAAGCTCAAGTTCTTGGCGTGGATATGAGGTAACTTGGCAGCAACAACAGCAGTCAAAGTTTCGGGATCAGGAACAACAATAGCAACCAAGCTGCTTTGAAGGGAGTCACCGTGCAAGTAGATTTGAGCAATCATGGATTCTTTGACGTAGACGTTTTCAATCTTTTCGGGAGCAATGTATTCACCTTGAGCCAACTTGAAGATGTTCTTCTTACGATCGATAATGACAATAGCACCACGTTCATTGATCAAACCAATATCACCGGTGTGGTACCACTTGTCTTCATCAAGGGCTTCCTTGGTCTTTTCTTCGTCCTTGTAGTAACCCAAGAATACGTTGGGACCACGAATACAGATTTCACCACGAGGATAGGGATCAGTAGAGAGGTAGTTCATCTCAGGAACATCGACCAACTTGATTTCGTTACAAGTGAAAGGACCACCGATGTGACCAGCCTTGTATTCGTTAGGGTAGTGAATGGTGGAGGCAGCACAAGTTTCAGTAGCACCGTAACCTTCACGGATATCACAACAGAGAGCAACACGAAGGAATTGCATAACGTCCTTACCGATGGGAGCAGAACCAGTCACCATCACACGAACGTTACCACCAAGGGCTTTCTTTACCTTATTGAAAATCAAACGATCCCAGAAGGGGTGAGTGTAACCCTTACCGGCTTCAAGATTGGCCAACTTGGTAGCAATACCACGACGAGCCAAAGCACCAGTGGCGCCAGGAGCATTCACGGTAGAAGCAACAATCTTACCATACACACGGTTCAAAAGACGAGGCACAGTGGCGAAAATAGTGGGCTTCATTTCTTGGATATCTTCAACCAAGGTGTTCATGTCACCGCTGAAATAACCCAAACGACCACCAATGCAGAGACACAACATATCGCACACACGACCAAAGATGTGAGCAAGAGGCAAGTAAGAGATACTAGAGTCTTCTTGGACACCACCCAAGTTCTTGTGACTGGCAGACAAGGCAGCAACAAAGTTACCGTGAGTCAACATAGCACCCTATATAATTAAAAGGTTAAATTTATGTACTACACACTCTCCGTCTTCACATGTAAATAATTTTTACCTTGGGCATACCAGTGGTACCACTGGTGTACATAATACAAGCCAAATCAGAAGATTTAGGGTAGTTGTAGGTACGTCTGTTCTTCTTACCCAATTCTTCAATGAAGGTGAAATCAACCAAGTTGACTTGCTTCTCAGCAGCCCATGCCTTGACAATATCGCTCTTGGAGGCAACACCAGGACGGGCAACTTCGTCAATAGAATCCATGGAAATAATGGTCTTGAGATTAGGCAATTTGTGTCTCAATTTCAAGAGATCAGCAATGTGGTCGCCAGAACAAACGACGGTTTCGAGTTCAGCATGGTTGATAACAAACTCGACGGTATCGGGACCCAAAGTATCGTAAAGGGCAACGGTGTAATTGGAGAAAGAGGAACAACCCAAGTCGGTAATAGCCCATTCAGGACGGTTGATGGACCAAATACCAATAGGAATACCAGAAGTACGGGTATCGTTCATGGTGTGGTTCAAGTAGTTCAAAAGACCAGAACCAAAGTTGGTGATGCGGTGGTTGACTTGACGGTAAGTTTGCCAGACATAGGGACCGCGTTCACCGGTTTCAGCGTTCTTGACGGAACGGACACCCATACAGGGGCGATCCTTGGAAATCTTCAAACCTGTTTAATTGTTTGTATTTTAGTAAAAAAAAAAAAAACACGCATTGTATAGTGATTATAGTAAAGGCTTGTTTTCCAACTTTACCATGGTTCCAAACATCGACCATCGACTTGACCTTGGGAGAGAAGCTTTCGTGAACAACATGGTCTTGTGCATTACGGTAGATACCTATTTTAACAACGTTAGCATTGATTGTATCACTTATTTGACGTAGAAAGGAAAACCAAGTCAAGCCGATTAAACATGACAAAGTGCATATCGCCTTTATTTCTACTAGTGTGGTGTGCAACCTTACCTGTTTGACCAGGAGTTCTGCTGCCAGGAACTTCATAGGTTTGCTTCTCTAAACTGAACTTGGCCATTATTTTATTTCTCTATTATTTTTTAAAATGTGGGGAAATTATAAAAAGAAAAAAGAGGAGAATAAATAACAGGGAAAAATAGAATAAATAAGGTGTAACTGAAAGAATTGTTGATAAGTCAGCACAAAACCTTTTCACCAAGACGCTGTTTAAATTGCGTGCGAATGAAAAATCGTTATCACATGGAATATAACTAGGCAAAAAACCAGTTACATAATAATGCAAGGCATTGCAATTATGAAATAGAATTTCTCAATATTCGCCTCCTGAAACATTACTTCTTTTTTTGCTCTCACAGGACTTTCTCATTATTTCAATTTCGATGCTTGTAAAAAAGTAAAAAAAGTTATTTATCGACAAAAGTCTTATATCCGAGGTATAAGCATAAATTGAAAAAGGAAAAATAAATCACCCTTGACGTAACTGCCGCACACCCCGCAATTCGAATTTATAATACCCGCCATTATGCATTACTACAAAAAGATGTATACGATTGCAATGACAGCCGGTAGAACCAAAACCGGCTATTACTGTCGCACACACAAAATTAGAACTTGGTAGATCTACGCTTTATGCAAAATTCGCCCAACACGAGTTTTAAAGCAATGTGAGTAAGAGAAATAAGAGTTTCTTTCAACCTTTTGATAAACCAAACCAATCAAAATTGATTTATATACTTGGCTAAAATGCGCGGTAAATAAACATTACGCAGCAAGTACGAAATGGCCCAAGCTAGTAATAGAATTAAAACAAATCCTGCAGGGAACAATTAGTAGTAAGCTTCAAATAACAGTAATTATGCTCTTTATTTATACATAAAGGAGAAGGGCAAGTGCATTGACACCCAGATGCGTGGTAAGGAATACACAGTTAGTGTTGATCGTAATCCTCACCGCATATTGTACGTCTGTTGTAAGAGTAAGCAGCATTGAGACTAACGGTATAATAGCGCATGACAATATGCATTAGTCAATTGGCTTGAATTTCGAGTATGTACAATATGGACAACTATGCACTAAATGAGCAGATGATAATCTTTTTGAAATAGCTATTAAAATACGTTGTCTCATGTATGTAGTAAATGGATTGACTTTATCAAAAGTACAATATTAGAGAAAAGATGAGTGAGGGAATAGAATAGATTTTATCACTTTTACTACAACAGGTTTCTTACGTGATATTCACCTTTGCTTTAGTAATGTTCAATACCTGAGTCAACTCGATTACTTGGAGATTATAAGTGATCAAATAAATACATAGTCAATAATGGATCTCTTTTTAAAGCCTGATGAACTAGCCTACGAATGCTTCTTCTTTTAGTGCTTCTCCTGCGTATCATGAAAATGTACATGAAGTATTTGTTTCCAACATTTATTGTAATAAGGATCAACCCAGCTGCGTACACTACTCAAGGCTCTTCAGCCCCACAGTCATGTAGTAGCGATTTGCTATTTCTTCAAAATGGCACTGATTGAAAACTCTGGATCAATGAATATCACCAAATAAAAATATACATATACATTTCACCAAGTAAAAACTTGGGGATATGTTTGAATCTAAACAAATATACGTTTTACATGCTCATGAAGAATATTCTCTCTGTTCAAATACTATACGTACATACGTATTCAAACGTGCCAACCGCTGTTACTCTGAATAGATCTTTCTAGCCAAGTGTATCTACATCAAACCAGCATTTCTTTTTAGATGTAACCGAAACAAACAGCAAGTGGCCCCTACGAAAATTATTAGTGCAAGGGCCTTGGAAAGGATGATTGACATTGTGAAAAAAAGGTGCTGGGTCAGCAGGGAAGCTTTGATAGATCGCTGCTAATATGTTTTCATATCAATTTAGTTATCGGTTTTAAACTGTACATAAAGCACAACACTTCCATCAAGTTTGGCAGGAAAGTACCAGGTATCTAAGTCAACGTTCATGAAAGCCTCATCCATATGAAAATTTGGCAAGTTTTGCCGATGATGGTAAGACTTTAATTAAAAAAGGCACACCCCTCAGGCTTTGCAATTCGCGCTCACTTTTTGCTGGAGAAATCTCCCGCTCGCTTAAGAAAAGAGCTGAGAGCGATTACCTCGATCTCGACGATGCTTTGCTGTCATACTCAAAAAATACGTAGTCCATTTGTCAAGGAGGAGTTCTTTGAAACGAAGTGAGGGAAGCTTTATTTTTGGCCTGCTATTCTATCCGAAATACACGAAGCGCACTGATAAAGTTTGCTTAGCAAAAGACCAAATATGCCGAACGAAAACTGTTCCCAGCAAAAAACAAAAAATCACGCCAATCAGTATCGGTCAATCATGTTACCGTATACTTTTACAAGTACTTCATTATACACCTGGAAATAGTTGAAAGCTACGAAGTGTTAGTAAAAGGTTCAGCAAAAGATTCAAGAACTTTTATCCCGTAAGAGTATCTGCAGATACATAGCATATTGGCGTATCACTCCATTAATATATATTTTTTTCAACACCTTGCATGTTGTGATAATGCTTGTCAATAATTCAAATTCCGTGTGCTGGCATTTTGTTGGCCCTCGACATTTGAAAAATCCGTTTTTTTTATTGTTGACATTTTAAATACTCAAAACCATGTTGCGTTCCATTTCCAGAAGCAGGGTGTTTAAACCTGCATTCCAAAGTCGTACATTGGCTTCTATTTCGAAAGACTTGAACGATGCCTACGATGTTGTGATTATCGGTGGTGGTGTAGCTGGTGCCACTCTTGCTTGCTCATTAGGTAATAAAACACATACTTTGCAAAGAAGCGCTAAAGAGCTCCCTGAGTAACAAAATTTGTATAATAGCCTCTCGACCTTCGTTTCGTCATAACCGTATAGCTCTTGTGGAAGGCATGGATTTGACAAGTGTCAAGAACTGGGAACCCAAGAGCGATAATTTCTCCAATCGCGTGGTCTCTTTGACACCAGGTTCTATGGACTTTTTCAATAGTAAGTTTTTACTGCTGCTGCTGTCATCACCACCGAACCTGAAACATTGAAACTTTATTTTTTTTACAGAGATTGGATTGACAAAGCATATGGCTATGGACAGAGCAAATGGATATCGTGATATGCAAGTGTGGGATGGTGTTACAGGAGCCAGGATCCATTTAGATTCTGCTCTTTTAAAGAACTATGGCGTGGATAAGAATATTGAGGAAAATACAATTGCATATATCGTGGAAAATGTGAATGTACAAAGTGCTGCGTTGAAGCGCTTGGATGAATGTCGTGCAGAAGGCTCTCATGTTGATTTTATTCAAAAAGTGAAGGTTGCAGAAATTGAAAGATCACCCGCTACTGCCGAGGAAAACGCTGATCAAGGCCTCGATCTTCATGATTGGCCAACTGTACACTTGGACAATGGCAGAAAGTTAAAAGCTCGCTTACTGGTAAGATGCGATGAATAGAAAAGATCATAGACACGAAAATTAACAGTATACAGATTGGCGCCGATGGTATCAATAGTCCCGTACGTAGTTTTGCACATATTGATTCACTTGGTTGGGATTACGACGCGCATGGTGTTGTAGCTACATTAAAGTTGGATCCTGAACGTCCTAATAATACCGCATGGCAAAGATTTTTACCCACTGGCCCTGTTGCTATGCTTCCTCTTAACGAAGGTTATGCTTCTATGGTCTGGTCTACCAAACCTGCTCTTGCTAAAGCGCTTAAAAACGTTTCATCCTCAGATTTTTGCCATTTAGTGAACGCAGCTTACAGAATGTCCAATATCGACCTTAAATACCTCTACAAACAAATCGACATGACTACCCCAACTGTACACTTGGACAATGGCAGAAAGTTAAAAGCTCGCTTACTGGTAAGATGCGATGAATAGAAAAGATCATAGACACGAAAATTAACAGTATACAGATTGGCGCCGATGGTATCAATAGTCCCGTACGTAGTTTTGCACATATTGATTCACTTGGTTGGGATTACGACGCGCATGGTGTTGTAGCTACATTAAAGTTGGATCCTGAACGTCCTAATAATACCGCATGGCAAAGATTTTTACCCACTGGCCCTGTTGCTATGCTTCCTCTTAACGAAGGTTATGCTTCTATGGTCTGGTCTACCAAACCTGCTCTTGCTAAAGCGCTTAAAAACGTTTCATCCTCAGATTTTTGCCATTTAGTGAACGCAGCTTACAGAATGTCCAATATCGACCTTAAATACCTCTACAAACAAATCGACATGACTACCTATCAATCCAAATGTGACATTCAGGAAGAGTATGAATGGAGAGAAAGTGTGGCAAAGAAGGGTATGAGTGATATGGAGATTTTAGAACGCGAATACTCTCTTCCTCCTCAGGTCATTGACATCCAAGAGAACTCAAGAGCATCATTCCCCTTCAAATTAAGAAACTCCGAACATTACGTTGCTGATCGTGTTGCTTTAGTGGGCGACGCTGCTCACGCTACTCATCCCCTTGCTGGTCAGGGTATGAACCAAGGTTTATTGGATGTTGAATGTCTTTCTCAAATTTTGGAACGGGGAAGTATGGAAGGCCAAGATGTTGGTAGCATTCATTTGTTAAGACAATACGCTTCTGAGAGATACTTGAGAAATATCATGATGATTAGCTCTTGTGATAAATTACATCGTTTGTTCTCCACTGATGCTGCACCCGTTACTTGGGTTCGCTCTCTAGGCTTAAATGCTGTCAACAACCTTGACTTTATGAAGGTAAAAATCATCAGGGTGTCTGTTATTTGTTTCCTGATACTAATTATAATTCAAACATTTAGGCTGAAATTATGAAATACGCTATGGGCATCGAATACACTGGAGAGTTCAGACATTAATTATACTATTCATTTTTGATTTTTATACAACAATAAACACATAAATTGCATTTTACAAAATTAAACAAGGCGATAAGTGGATAAGAATGGTTTCATTTCCAAAAATTATTGATCCCTCTGATTTAGAGTCTGCTGTATGTTGTGCGTTTTGAACTATGATGTTACTTGGTACAATGATAAAGGCAGACACCTCCTTTCCAAGTATTTGTGTCTTTCGCAGATATTTTGTGCATGCTAAACGAGTGGTAACTAATCCGCAATTTCTATTGGTCCATTTGATCCACGTCACGATTTTCCGCAGTTGTATTTTTTTTACTTTCAAGTCTCCAGTTTCCTTAATCTTTCACTACTCTTCAACTTTGCACTTCCTTCAAGGCGGGTATAGTTGTACATCACTGTCCCAGAAGGCAGATGTCTCGTTTTAAAGAGTAAATATACTCTTGTCCAAGTATACTTCTCAACTATCTGGGAGGGATCCTGGTGAGAGAGCTTTTATACATCGGCCAGTTATGCTCATTTGAGTAAAGGGTGTGTTCTTGCAAAGAGGTTAGTTTTACGGCCGCAGCCGGCTGCCTAGAAGCTTGATCACACCGGGCTCATTCTGTATTAAACTGTTGGAGTCCTAGCGACATTGGTCTGTGATTCATTTGAGTATGAGTTACGGACCTTGTAAGGTTTAGCTTATTCTCCTGGCAACGATATGTGAAAGTATATTGGAGTCTTCACGTCATTGACCTCTAATTCTTTGAGTAGGAGGTGTAGGTCTTGTAAGGATTGTACTACTCACGGCACGGTGTGTCTGATGTGTATAGTGCTTTCAACATGTCTCGATTTTAGCGCCATTGACGACCGCCTCTTTTAGTATTGGCAACTGCTCTTGTAAGGGTTAGCTTTCTTCGCTTGTTGATACGTCTATTGCATTGGATTCACTAGAGTTTAGTTTTTCTGGACCGAGTTCTCCCTTCATTGGGGCATATCTTGAAAAACTCTCCTCTCGCAATATACTGATCGTATCCGAGATTTAGTTCTTGGACCAAGTTCTCCCTTCAATGGGGTATATCCTCGAAGTAATTCTCTCAAAACGGGTTTCTATGGGTGAGTGGTGGAAAAAGAACTGTATACCGGGCGATCTTGTAACGCTCTGCAGGATATGCATGGTTTGGTAGCTGGTAAATCATGTAATACTTTGCAGCGGAGATCTATTACGTTGCATTTTAGATTGTACCTTGTGCTTTTGTCTTCTTTACCTGGAATCTTCCATTGTGTCATGTATTTTGGTAAGGGGTGCATGATGCTAAGCTTAATTGCTGTCCATCCAAGCGCGTAATTTCGCACCCACAGAGGGCGATGCTGCGGTTCCTGCTGCCGAGGTAAAAAGTACTTCAAAACCCCCACTGAAGTATGCGGGTGGATGTCTTACTCGTGGAGAAAACGACCTTATACGGTTTGGGGCTGTGATGGGTCTTCAAGAGTTTTTCCACCATAGTAACCTTGATTGGATGCTTAGTCTTCGTTTGGGATCTTGGGGATGAGAGTATTCGTGTTTATACCTTCTCGTGGTTGCTCTCGTTAATCAAAGCTATAGGCTTTGAGAACTAAAATAAGCACACACTTTTTTGATAAGTTATAAATAAAGTATTTCTTTTTAAAAATCATATGAATAAGACCCTGCTGATTATAGAATTTGTATTTGTGTTGTTATCACCTTGATGCAGGCATTTATGTCAAATGAAGTGATCCAAAACCTCTCATACGTAGATGACTGAACATAGAGGACTATGTCAACTACATGATGATTGATGTGGGACTATCATATCTTGATTGACCTCATCATCTTTAGTCTACATTATATATAACATATGAAACAATAAAGTTACTTTTATTTATTGCAGTGATACATATAGCGTTTAACAGCGAGTAGGAATTAGTAAAGCACAGTATCAATACATAAGTGAGCATTGTAGGAACAAAGCACGGAGATAAATGTCTCTTCGCGATTGCGTATTTCCTCTGGGTCCTTGTCCTCTACATGAAATCTAGTATTAGGTAAGACGGTTTCTTGAAGATATTCCAATGACTTTTTATGGCCGTCTTCTGTGTCCTCGAACCGATTGATAGCATTAATTTCGCAATTGAACAAGACCAGCTCTTTTAATTTGCAATCCATCATAGGTTCGTCTTTAGTATATTCTATTACGCATTCTCCCGATTCTAATTCAAGTGTTTCTAAATTAGGTACATTTTTTATAAGTTTGTCGAGCGGAATCTCTGTAGAAAAGCTAGATACATGAGCAGGTAAATTGTTGTCAGGGATAAACAATGAGTGTAGAAAAATCGTCAAATGTTTGAGTTTTTTAAATTCAGTCAGTCTATCAGTGAAATCTTCAAACTGATTGAGAATACATTGGTAGGATGCTCCCGTTGAAGTAATAGTTTCTAATGAATTCTTTTGATTTGAATTCAACAAATTTTTGTAGCATTTGCCGATAGCGTAGTATGGTCCAAGGTCAATTCTCTTGAGTTGCATACCTGATGTGTCCATCGCTTCCACAATAGTTTCATTCAAAATAAATGCTGGCATACAGTAGTACTGTAGTTTGGATAGTTTGGATAACCACTCTGCTAATTGCCTGTTGATTTCAACATGAAATTCCTCGTGTGGATACATGCCTAGTTCAGTAATGCATAAGTTATTTAAATGCAATAGTTTGCTTGAGAAATAAGTAATCCATAGGTTTCTAGCATCTACAAAGCTCCCTTCTAGAATGACCAAAGTCTTCAACCGTGGATGCGCTTTGACCTTGCCAAAGTCAGAACTCCTCGTGGGCCCTGTAAAGGTGGGATCAACAAGAACTAGAACTTTCAAGTTAGGCGTGTTGTTTAATATTTCTTCCATAGTTTGAAAATCCAACTTTCTGGATGTGCGGAAACAATCATAATCGAAGAGTAGCTTCAAGTGAGTCAAATTAGGTGTACAGCATTTTAAGTTTTTTATGATTGGTACAGAATCGAACATTTCAACTTCAGGCAAAGAAAAGTAGAACTTCAAGCTCTTCAAATATAAGCAAACATTTTCGTTAAGTAATGCATTTATGCAAATTGTTGTACCAGTTTCTGTAACGTCTACAATCGTATTTTTCCATTTTAAAAACTGCGTTTTTGCCTCTGCTTCCTCCCTATGGGAAACTTTGTGCCCAGAGTTGTCGGATTCTCTCATAAGAAACGTTTTGATGTTAGGGAAAAGGGAGGGTAGGTTCAGATACAACGAGACAGGTAGTCCGCACTCAAGTAGAAAAAGATGATTCACAAGTTTAGCGTATTTTTTGTTGTTGTCGAAGAAGGCATATAGTTCAATACACTTCTCTGGTGAAAACGCTTCCACAGACTCATATGCAAATTCGAGTACTTTTTTGTTCCATGCTTTACAGACATAAAGACATTTAGACTTTTCGTGAAGATCTAAGTAATCCATACATTGCGACAACAATTCAAAGGGTAATTTCTCCAGCATATCGTACGAAAAAGATTTAAATTGAGAAAAAGGTTTTAATAAGACAACCTTTCAACAATATAAATGCGAGAAGAGATCAAGTAACAAGTCACAATTATCTTTGACAGCAATCTATGTATCAAGTAATTTATAATATGAAAGAGGTTTGGGTATTGCTTTATTAAATATTAGTATTAATTAGTCAGATTTCTCACTTCCGGAGGCAGAGGCCACGCCGATCACACTGCCATCTTCTTCACGATTCGCTACCGTTTCATCACCAGTTACAGGTGCTACTTGCTGCTCGAGATCTGCGGTGAATTGGTAAAGTTTATGCCATAGTCCTTCTCCACAGAATTTCCATGCAATCGTCGCACAAACAAATTCGATCGAAGCAAATATAAAGATAAACGTTAATGCAGTCATTATTCTATGATAATACATGTAGTATCTACACGGATGTACTTGATTAGACGAGGTGTTTAATTGAAGACTTATTCGACTTACCTTAGACCATAGAATTTAGCTAAAATCATCAACTTGGCATCATAAATTTGAATTCTAGGATCAGAGATGGAAATATCGACTCGGTTTACGGCTTGATGCTATTGAAAATAAAAAATGGGTGAGTATGTTCACTCCATACACACCTCTAAAAAAAGTATATTACCTTTTGTTCAATAAAATCGTCTATGAGCTTAGTGGTAATTACTTGACTTTCTTCGGTCAAACCAACGAGAAGAGGGAGAGCTTTAGCAAAGACTCGCATAATACGTTGCGAGCGAGATTGGTACCTCAGAATAGCAGGACGACTTGATCTTTGAACACTGGATCCGTCACTTGTTTTTAATTGTACATCGACCATAAAGTTGCCAATATCAAAATTAATGTCTGAAGTAGGGACGTGGAGCTGAATAAACACGTCATATACTTGTTCATGCCTCAGAGGCTATACATGTGAAGATATGTTACAAATCGGCTTATTAAATTTCAAAGGCAATGTGTACGTACCACAGAATTTCTTGCCAAAATGTCTACCACTGCTTGTGGTCCTGCAGAATTACCACTACTCTGATAATTGAACCAAACAGGTTGCACATGTGTGATTGGTGGTACATGTCGATTATAAAACAGAATATATGCGAACAAACTGGTCACAAAAATCCAGGATATGGTCACAACCATGACAGTTGTCTTTACAAACGTTTTTTGGGCAGTAGGTGCAAATATTATTTTACAAAAGGGTAGTAGTAAGAAACGAAGTGTCTTGTAAAGCATAGAAACCAGTGGGTGGGGAGGTGGAGCTGTAGCGTCGTCTTCTTCGTCCTCTACTTTTACTTCTTCGCTCACCAACAAGTCACTTGATTCTTCTGCTTCAGTTTCAAGCAGCTCGTCTCCCTCTTCCTCTTCTACTGAAGGTACAACATGGTAATTGTCTGACTAAAAGAGAAAAGTTACATGACAGAGTTAAAATCTCGGTTGAACAAAAGCCAAGTTGAAGCATTTTACACTTTCTGCAATGTCTGATCTTTCTTCAGACTCTGAATCGTATTTTAAGGGCATGTGGTTGAGTTGATTCTTGTAATCAAAAGGAAAAAGGAAACAAGAAACACTTGCAACTTGAGTTTCATGTTGTATGAAATGAAGTCAGATGTTAAATATTTGATCAGCCAATCAGGACATATTTTTTATTTCAACTTTAATGCAAGCACAAAGTACATACGAATCACAACTCCCTTTCTTCAATTAAACTGATGATAGATCTAAATCATCAAAGGATGGTATTATTTTGATCTCAGGCTATCGTGTTCTCTATCGCCTCTATTTTTTCTATGTAAAGTAGTCCAGAATATCTCGGTATCTTTATTAACAATGGCTACTATCAGTAGATAGCGTGCAGTATACATGTTCTACCGTCAAGATTATAAAAAGACTAAATCCATCAAACTTCTCAATACTATCGAAAAACTAAA
The DNA here is from genome assembly GCA_000587855.1 of Mucor irregularis B50. Taxonomy (NCBI): domain Eukaryota; kingdom Fungi; phylum Mucoromycota; class Mucoromycetes; order Mucorales; family Mucoraceae; genus Mucor; species Mucor irregularis. The sequence continues at coordinate 94,748 of KK076440.1, forward strand.
TCTCAAAATTTACTATTAAAATGATCCTTGTAAACCATTTCTGCCGTATGTAAGAACCACAAAAGCAGATCCGTATAACTATCTTACTTATCAAAAAATAACTAAGCAAATTCTCTAATCTTTATGTTTCCAATGCTTAAACGACACTTAGAATACCAGAAATTTTGCTGAAAGAGTTTCTTATTCAGGCCTTGTAGCAATTTACAAATAATTGAGTCTTGAAGCAAACTTCCCTTAGGAACAGAGAGAGATTTTATACTTATTTTTTTCTATGTAAAACTTTATTGAAGCTGTTATTTTCAGGTGATCACATGAATGCTATTAAGGGGCAAAAAAACTGCACATCTTTGATTCAAAAGGACCCAGGCTTTGCTGATATATTGAAGTAAGTGAAAAAAAGCTATGATATTTACTTAAATTGTGCCAACTTTATTGAAAAACTGTGCCATATCAACTTTGGAAATTGTAAAAAAAATATGCCAATATATCAAAAAAAAAATTGTGCCATATGATTTGAAAAAAAGTGTATGATATATCACTTTTTTCTGGAATATAAATGAATATAATATACAGCAAACTTGTATATTTTATTTCTTTTCCTCTACAACAATCAAAAAATGAAGGAAGAACTCAATTCATCGTATATTTATACTGGGAACGGAGGGCCGTGGCGCTGTGGACATTGCAAATTTGTAAACTTTGATTTAAGAATCATATGCTTGAAGTGCATGAAAGGAGTACGACCTCCATTCCAGCCTGAATTTCCATGGATTTGTCTGAATCCAACGTGTGGATATACTATTAATGATTGTGATAAAAGTTACTGTTCTCGCTGTGGAAAAGAAAAATGGGTACCCAACGCTTAGAATATGCCTCCCTGCCAAACTACCAATTGCTTTATTATTAAATGATTGTATACATAGCTTTATGAATTATCTATTGTGGGTGTATGATTAAAAACATGGAGTTTGTCGATGTGGAGGAGATTGTGTATATACATATTAATTTTCCTCTGCGTTAAAGGAAGGTAAACTTCCTTTAATACTACCATTACTACTATTTCTTATATGAGTGCTATTATGTCGAGAACCACTCTGTGATCTTCCCCTTTTCCAAGCCTTTTCCAGTCTACCCATTTCTCGTTGAGTTTCAGGACTTGGCGGATTTGTCAAGTCAATCAGGTGCCAATCGAGGCCCGCAAAATTACTCACTTCCCCATGCACACCTTCTTCCAACTTCATCAACTCTGCTACAAAACCAATATTAGGAGAGATATTTGGTCTTGCTTTAACAATATGACGATAAGCCTTTTTGAGGGTCCAATGTTCAGACAAAACCAAATAAGCTAAAATAGCCGCTGCAGATCTTGATTTGCCTGCTTTACAATGTACGTAAATAGGTTCATGGTGTTTCTTGGAATCATCTAAAAATAACACAAAAAGTTTCAATTCATCCGTTTCCTCTCCTTACAACGCTGCATATATCTACGTACCAATCACTTGTACGGCTTTCTTTAACGTCCCTTGAACATTTTTCATTTCCACTGTATCTCTAGCTGCGATTTTTTCATATTGAAATGTCTCTTTCAGTCCAGGTACGTCATCATCACACTCTTCTGCCATATTCAGGATTCGCTTGATAGATCGTGATTTTAATCCGCTCAGTTGATCGATTGTTGATATCTCAGGACCCAAATATAAAAAGTTGGGAATAATCTCAGAAATGACAAAATCAAACTCTCCGTCCACTACCTTGGGTGTCCCTGCAGTCATTGGCATGTGTGTTAAAGGTGTGTGGAAACTATCAGGTGAAGTTGCATTTGAATTAGGTGAGTTGGGTGAAAAGATGGATTGTTCATTGATACTTGTCAAATCAGTGTGACGTCCACCACCACTATGTTGAATTGCAGAAGAACCACTTGTACCGCTCGAAGGAGGAATACCACTGCTACCACTACCACTAATGCTGCTGCTACTCTTTTTGTTAGTATCGTCCATGAGTCGTCTATTTGTTGTGGATTTAGATCGTAAGGTAGTGGTATCAAGACTAAACAGACTTGCTCTTCTTTGTACATTGGTGTTGTTATTATTATTGTTATGATTGTATCTCGAGGAGGATAGTGTAGTTGCACTTCTTGATATCATGGGTGTAGGCATTTTCAGCTTGATATTGGGAGGATTGCTATTATTAGCATTAAACAAGAGAGCGTTCTTTTTTAAATGAAGAAGACGATGATGACGATGATTCACTGGGTATAGGCAAAGGAGGTGTGCTATCATCAGAGTAATAAAAAGTCATGTATTTGGACCCTTTATCCCATGCTTCAAAACCATGAAATCCATGCTTTAACCATTTGATAGTCAGGTGATCACATGAATGCTATTAAGGGGCAAAAAAACTGCACATCTTTGATTCAAAAGGACCCAGGCTTTGCTGATATATTGAAGTATATCGTCCATGAGTCGTCTATTTGTTGTGGATTTAGATCGTAAGGTAGTGGTATCAAGACTAAACAGACTTGCTCTTCTTTGTACATTGGTGTTGTTATTATTATTGTTATGATTGTATCTCGAGGAGGATAGTGTAGTTGCACTTCTTGATATCATGGGTGTAGGCATTTTCAGCTTGATATTGGGAGGATTGCTATTATTAGCATTAAACAAGAGAGCGTTCTTTTTTAATGAAGAAGACGATGATGACGATGATTCACTGGGTATAGGCAAAGGAGGTGTGCTATCATCAGAGTAATAAAAAGTCATGTATTTGGACCCTTTATCCCATGCTTCAAAACCATGAAATCCATGCTTTAACCATTTGATAGATCGCTGCGTAGACAAGTTCTTTGCAATGACTCCCATTAATGTCCAGACTGGTGTATCTTCTTCATCCATCATATGATCATCATACACAATAAACTGAGCTCCTTCGGGTAAATTTTGAATATTGTTATCTTGTATATTAAATCGGTTCATCCAACGCAAGTAATGATCTGTCCCTTCCGGTGTAGTGATGAACGTCTCTAAATTAAAGTTCGAGACAACACCTCGTCGATACCGTTTCATTAATAAGCCAGGCAAACTGACATTAATCGAGTGTCGAATACGACATTTTTCATACTCCTCCAATGGCCGCATATCAATCAATAAAGGTTCTGTGGCAAAGTGAGTATTGTCAAGTAGTTGAGCAACTTGGTTGGGTTCGATGGATTCAATGCTTTTGATGGTCTTTGATAGCACACCTCCTATTGCTCCAGAGTTACTGTTACCGTGTGGGTTGTGAACGATAGGACTTATAATAGTATTCAATGTGGCTGAGACTCTCTTTGTCACTCTGCCTTTATTATTATTGTTGTTGCTGCTTGTCTTGGGTGATGGAGGTCCATTCAAAGAAGTCTGTGGTAATTTTATAGGTTCATCTCTCTTCATCGTAAATAATGGAGGTTCATTAGGTGCTTGTTGCTGTTGCTGTTGCTGTTGATAGTCGGTGAAAGCTGAAACCAAGTTGTTGTAGTTGATACCGGTCGAGTCTCGTTTACTGCTTGAACGAGTTTCCAAAAAGTCTTCTCCTTGTTGCTGTTGAGGTAGCGGGCGGTATTTACTAATACTTCCAGAGGATCGTTTTCGTAACGTTGGAGGAGGGGGAGCTGTATTATTATTACTATTACTTATTTGTCTGCTCGAACGAGAAGTCTTTGGTATATGATCTTTGTCTGAAATATGGCTCTGTGAACGAAAAGCTGCTGCAAGTTTCTCCATGGTGGTTTTATCATTATCACTATTCTCTATATGTGAAGGCATCATGGTGTGCAAAGTAAAAGTAAAAATAAAGAAAGTAAAAAAAAAAGAAGCAAAGTGAGAAAAGCGTGTAAAGAAAACAAAAAAAAATATAAAAATTAAAAATAGCTTTGTTACTACTGTATGTGTGTGTGCGTGAGTGAGTGTGTGTGAGATTGGGTGTGACAAGCACAGCCCGTGAGACGTAAGAAGTAGTCTTCTGTCTATCTACACCCCGCGCGACTTTTACGCGCACCGCTTCCCGCGCGCATTATTTAAAATCTCCTGACAAATTCTTGGGTCTCACCGCTTTAGTGTAATAAAAAAAATAAAATAGTGTTTTAACGGAACAATTTTTTATTTTTCTTGTTTGTTACGTTTTGGAAACATTATTATTGTTCTTTTCAGCAAGTTGTTCGCGTAGTTCGTTAATTTTGGTGGTTTGCTTTTCTACTAGACTCATGAGTTGTTCAGTTCTTAGTTGGTATTGGTTGAGCAGTTGCTTGGTATGTTGAAGTTCTTGTGCTAAGTTTTGTACATAATCTTCATCAACGCTTGATCGAGTCGTACTATTGTTACTACTATGCTGCTGATGTTCGATGGGTCTAGTGGTCGTTGTTGCTGCTGGTGTTGCAATGGTATGGGTAGGCTATACATAAGCTTTTTAGTCTATTGAAATTAATGACATGATGTGTAACAACGAACTTACATTTGGTATTTGATAATTGGTATTTGTTGGAATAGCAGTAGTAGATGCAGTTGTGTAATCCGCTGCCGCCGCTCCTGGTTGTGGTGTTTCATAAAAGAAATCTATAGATGGATAAGGACCGTTATTCAAGACTTGCTGTGGTTGCTGTTGCGGTAGGTGTTGTTGCTGCTGTGGTTGTTGAGGTGCTTGTTGTTGTTGCAGTGTGTAGTTAGCAGGAATCACATATTGTTGTGGTTGAGAAAATGAAAGTACATGATATTGGGGTTCTTGCTGCTGTTGATATAATAAGTTTGAAGATGAAGAAGGAGTGGGTATAACTGTTTGTGTGGAAGTGTAATACTGTGCTTCCGTAGTAACATGTTGATCCATCTCTTATAAACTTCCCTTTCTGTCTCTTAAGGAACAGGAAATAAATACAAAAAAAAAGAAAAATAGAAAGAAACAGAGTTCCCGGATTTTTTAATCTGCACAGGAAGTTCTATACAGCCTCAAGAATCACAGCTTGAGCCTCAAAATACAATTTGACCAACCAATAAAAACTTATCTTCGTGTAACCATCGTTGGGCACACTTATTATTAAACTCAGATAAAAAACCGTGCCTTGAAAAGAATTACCAAATGTTAACAAGAAGCTATTGATTTATTCATAACTTTTTTAACTTTAGAGACGTTTTGGATCTGCCATTTACGTTAGGTATGGATTCTGACTCGTCGACACAATTGGCTGGGAGCATCTGTTGATTCTCTTGTGCCAGTCTAACATTTTCTCTTTCGAGTTGCTCTACTTGAGTGGCCGTTGCAGCTTTTTCCGCCAAACTTTGCAAGCGAGCAAGCAGGATTCGAATTTTCGTGGTGCTGATATTTTCTCGAGTAATTTATTGCTCGTTATGTCTCAACACCGCCTCAGTTGCATTCAAACTCGTAACTCGAGCCGTTAAAACTTCGACCTGTCTTCTCAATTGAGCTACATTTTTTCTACACTGCTCCAATTGACGGATATAGTCAATAGATCTTAGAAGAGTCTCTCTGCCAGAAAATTATCTGTATTTGGGACAAGTGTTTGAATTTCATCCGATAAATTGTTGTGTCGTTCTCTTCTATGTTGCTCCATTATCCTTCTTCTCTTGCGTTTTGCGGCGTCTTGTTTTTGTTTAGGTCGCTCTGTTGTCGATACGCTGTCATTACCACTGGCTATAGTTTCCTAGCGCTCGACCCCGAAATCAATACTGGTGATGGCCTTACCCATATTTATAAGACTTTTTTTACCATCCCCACAGAAATTTTGTCTCTTGTGCGATAATCCTTTTCCCCTTAGGTGAAGCATATTAACCAAAATCTTCAATCTGTGCCTTTTCGGAAAAGCAGACAACGCTTAAAGAAAGAACCCTTACAAGGCCGTAGGATTTAAGTCTTAAATCGCGTACAACGTTGAATTTAACCAGAATTCACTTGATATAGGGGACGACTCCAATGTGCAAACGTTCACGATAGAGGAAATATTAGAGAAGAAAAGAAAAAACAATTGTGGTCAATATTTATAGATATTTAAGCTAGTTTATCACGAAAGAGCCCTGAAAGTAATTTATTGTTGACTCAACGATCAATCTAAGTCAGGAAATGGACTCTCACCATCATTATGTTTTTTCATTATCCTGTGTGGATAAAGACAAAAAAAAAAAGACATAAACTACCACATAATCCGCTACAACACGACCGCTTTGAAATACAGCAGCAAGTTGGGAAGCACAGCATCTCGAACACTACAGGACCTAGCAGTGAATATACAAGATCTATGCAATCGCTACAATCTCAAACTCGAATACAAACACATACCGGGACTGTTACACATTTAAGAAGGCTGTGTGCCTTTTTTAGCGGCATTTTAACTGTCTAATGAGCCTACTCCGCATTTTTTATACCGAAGTGAAGTGCATCCATGTATTCATTAAATACTTTAAGGTGTTATCAAAAAGCCAAAAAATTCTCATTATGTACATAGCTTATCTGTTCTTTAAACGTATAGAGGGCAATTGCTGTGCGTTCAGCAGGTTAGTCATCTTACCATCTTTAACTGCCTGCGCAATGATACTCACTTTAATGAGTATACGCAATCTAGTACCACCCGTACTTATCGAGTAATTATTGTCAAATTCACATTCACTAAAAGGGATTTTACTGGTTGCACACATTTTTATAGATCGGATTCCGTAAGCTTAATCTCTTTTAGAAGAAGTTTTCAGGTGATGACAAAATGCTGTGGATGTATGGTCATGTTTATAAAGTAGACTTGACAATAATATACCCACTAGAGATACCTTCAAATCTTATTGTATTTAGTTGTTCAATTCCTGATTGAAATTGCTTTGATTTACTTTACATTATTAGGCTTATGTATATAAAATATTGTTGGCAGAGACCTGACCACTTCCTTCGCTGGAAGATAATATTTGTTTCATGCACATCACCCGCCAAACGGTTTGAAGGCAATATTGTCAAATGAGCCTCGGGAAGGGCTGTGGTGTACAGCCTCTTTATTTATAGCATCTATCATGAGTGCATTATTTTGATCAGACTGTAGGCTACACACGAATAAATTTCAAAAAGTACTTGTTTATTAGTGCTTGACCCAACAGCGATTTATTACGTATTGGTTGTCCTTTTTATATTTCTATATGTGCTTACATAGGTCATCTGAAGAATCACCCTAATTTTTCTTTTGCTCACATTGCCTCAAAAAATACTAGCTATTCAAATCACAGCATTGAAAATTTTTGTAGGAAAATACAAATCTTGCCGGTATACGTATAAATCAATGCTGAGGGTATTTTATTTACAAACGTATGTACAAACATTTCGTGCATGCATAAAACGTCATATTATCGATACAAACTAGCTCTTTGAGGCAGTCTGGATGTCGAGAGTAAAAGTCGATTATCATTATTTTCTATTTAATTGCAATCATCAGTAAGGGTCTATTTTCTTATACATGTATTTTACTATACATACCATATTGTTGCAAGTCATATCGCCTATCATTAGAGTAAGAGTTTATATACTTTTCACTATTAATACTAGTGCTACGACGGTGGTGCATTGAATCTCTTTGAATTTGTAATTTTGATCGGAATTCGGATACCAAGTCTTGCTGCCGTAAAGAAGGACTATTAAAACGAGTGGTACGGGCTTCTATTCTGGGACTATGCTCCATGGCACTCTTTCTTCGCTCTCTAATACATGCCAACACTTGTTTAGCGGAATCTGTTACCGATAAATTACTATCGCTTGAAGATATGAGCTAAATAAACGATGTTAACGCGAGTCGATCGTAAGGTATATCATAGTACATTTTTTACCTTATTTGGGCGCATGTTTAATGGTCTAGTCGTTTCGTTATTGACAAACCTTGCATTTGGCATAGAAGATCTATGATGCTGTAAATAGTATTGGTCCGAAACAGAAGAAGAAGGAGGAGGAGGAGCAGGTTTTTGTTGCCGTATTACTTCCTGTGTTGTTGTACTTAATGAATAATGATTGCTATCCCTTAATCCTCCTCTTGTTGCAGCAGAAGAAGAAATGAAGGGTCTCTGATGAAATTCCTCTGGCGGTTCGTCTGAGGAGCTGGAAGAAGTGGTATCGGATCGTTTTCTCTCCATTCTCCTAACCGTGTTGCTGGTACTAAATTGGCCGTATCTTCGAGACACTGGCGGTGTATTTACATCCATACGTTGCTTATAGAAATCTAATAGTAGACAATTTTAATAAGTTATTCCCCACCACAATGTTTTAATAATTACCTCCATCCGTTGTTTCTTCATTTTTAGTATGATATCGATGAATTACGTTGTTGGTACTAAGATGACGAATGTTTTTATTATCCTCTCCTGACAATACTTGCTCATTGATGACCATGCTAGGAGGCCGTGAAAATGAGTCCTTTTTTAAGCTTTTGTCTCTTTGATGTCTGGAAAATAAGCTTGTTGGCATAGATGTACTAGTATTTACAGTCGTGATATTAGAAGCAAAGCGTCTTGGTATTTGCTGTTTTTGTTGCACGTATCCCTCTTTATAATGATTGGTTTCTGCCTCCTCCAGTCTTCTTGGCTCTTGCAATCGTTGTTGATGATGATAATTAGCTGCAGACCGGAATTTATTATCACCCTTTGTTACTGCACTGGCTAATTGAGGATTTAAACTTGGACTTGTCGAATTATTTACAAGGACGCTTTCTGAATGAAGAATGGCAGGAGCTCTTTTCTGTGGATAGCGTCGTACCTTTTTATCTGATTCTTCACTTGTTACTCTATCTTCAGCGGCAGTCGGGTATGATTTACCATAATTGAACGTATTCCGAAATTTATTAATGTCCTGGATTTTACTATGTTCGTGCATTTATATATCAGTTACGTTATCCTTTTTGTTGTCTGCATCATTGGTTTAATATACGTACCTTGCATTTTTAGAAATGGTCGTTCGACTCACAGGACGAGACAATATATCATCCATAAAGTCAGTGTCCAAAAAGTCTTTAAATTCACTCGAAACGAGATCAAATGAAACGTCCTCATCGCCTACAAAGAGCTTTTTTTTTCAATAAACAATAGCATAGTTCAATTTTGAATGATCATGTACGTACCATTGTTAATTTTCTTGAATAACATTACACTTTCTGCTCTTGATGCAGGCCGAGGATAGGATGTGGAAGCAGTAGGTGTCTGATTAAAATATTTTCTTGAACGAAACATGCTTTGTTGTATGTGGTCGTCATCGAAGCAAACGGACGGTGCCGGGGTTACTAGATCACGGTGAAATCTTTTCAATTCATCGTCGTCAATACTGTGAAGTGAAATACGGTAGTTATTGTTGGATTTATGATTAGTGTTGCCTGACATGGACGTTATTCTACCATCATCATAAGCTTGATTCAAGTCGATAACATCCTCTACAGAATGGATATCTTCAGTTGTGACAGACATATGTAGGTATACAAAGTAAAAGGAAAGGGGGAAAATAAATGAAAAAAAGAAAAGAAAAAATTATTCCATGCGATCGCCTCTTGTTAAAAAAAGTATTTTTTTTTTTGTTTTGCTTCGCATGCATAATTATGTAGCACATTAGAACACACCCACATAATAGACTGTTATTTTTTTTCTCCATTTTATTACGCATGGCTCTTAATTGTCAAGGATTGACACAGGTCCCCTTTAAGTTGGACTCTTTATTAGTAAATCAAGCACGCCCTTTATTTGCTTAAAAGAGTACATTTTGTCAACTAGACAATCAGGGTTGTCTTTTTCACATATAAACAACTCTTCTCCTTAATAATTTCCGCCCACTCCTGATTATTTTAATGATTTGCATTCTCAGCCTCTTTCAAGGCCAACAACAGATCCTGACTTGTGGAGTCGTATCGAATTCCAACTTTGTAGGCTTCGATGGCTTCCTTGTTTCTACCTAAACCAACAAGTGCTTTTCCCTTTCGGAACCATCCCTTGCTCCACTCTTTTCTCACCTTTGTCACGATTTCTGCGTCCGCTAAAGCTTCGATGTAACTTCCCAAAGCAACATATGATGCTGAACGATTGCTAAGAATAGGCGCCAACTCGTCTCTAACGTGTTGAAAAGCTAAAGGCTCCCATAAGGGACGATTCCATGATAATTCGACCGCCTTGGTGTAAAATTCCACAGCTTCCCCATACTTTTCCTCCTTGTAGACACGATTACCCTCTAACTTGAGGCGGTTTACTTCTGCTTTTACTGAAGAAGGCATGGATTTACCGGGTGGAGGTAATTCTTTTAAATGTTTGATTGACCCCGCCAATTGGTTATGCTCTCTCCAATCCACATCACATTTATCACAGACTTCGTTACTATGTTGCTTGCATACGATGTTTTCTTCAGGCGATGATACACTGGCTTGGTATATAGAAATAACTTGAGTTGCCATAATAACGACAAAGGAAAAAAAAAAACGTGATGAATCTGAAAGAAAGAGAGCAATAAACACTTGAGGTTAAATTAAAAATTGTTGTTTATTTTGTAATTTTTAATTTATCGTGCTTCTGTAAATATGCCTCCAATAGTTCTATGCAAACGCGAGCATCTTCGAAAGAGTCATGACCGTCGCTACCTGTTTGAATAAACTTTTTCAACACACCTGAAGTGAGTATACGTAAACTGTTTCTGTACGGTAAGCCGGATTTGTGAGGATACAACTGTGGAAAAAAAAATTACGACTTTTAGTAACTTTAAAATAAACGTAAACGAACAAGCATCATCTTACAGCTACAGTGTCGATAATATTTGTATGAATAATTCTTAATGCATTCATATCATTTTCTAAACCATGGCCGACAATAATGGTATCTTGATCAATGTATTTGAATAGCTCTTGACGTAAACTTGGTAAATCATATTTAGCTCCTGCCAGTGTTTTGATACCACTATAATGTGTGTTCAGATCTATAATCATGTTGCTCGGTATCACCAACTCGTCTAACAACACGTTCATGTATTGGTCCACTGCTGTTAAACGTATCAACTCCATTCCCGCTGTAGTATATCCCATTTCACAATCCAAAGCTACCAAGTTTTGGCAAGTAGTAGACTTAGGATTGCGCGGTGGGGTGGGCATGTAAGGTGTCTTTTTATGCAACATTGATAACTCTGTATCTTTGTAAACATGCGGTCCACGAGAGCATCCAACACTACCCAGTGCGTCTTCACAACATCGATACACCTTTTCTTTTAGTCCGTCCACTTTCACCACCTTCATACGTCCAGGATGATACACACATTTATCTGTATCTTCTTTGTCCAACACATCCTTAATCAAATATTCCTTCTTACAACGATCGCACTCATGAATGGTTCCGACCATAGCAGGAGGTTCTTCTACAGGTAATAAGAGTAGATCAGGCAGTGGATACTCTAATTGCTTTAACAAATCCATGGGAACAATGTGTTCCAACGCTCTCTCATACAGCCGTGATGCTTCGGCTTTGGCTGTAGCTGGATCTACCCACTCGTCCGCTAGACCAATGTCTTCTACTCCCGTGCTCACGGGTCTCTTCTTCAACTGCATTAATGTACTCATAGCCATTTGTTTGTATCCAGCTTCATTCGACGTTGAATCATGAATTTTTAGCTCTTCTCGTTTTGCGTGCTCTGTTGCAAGTGTAGGATTAGTGGAAAGAATCGGATTGTATATGCGCGCATAATTATCGAATAATTTCGTTGCAATTAACTGAGTTGAATTAGTTAAATATGTTGAACTGAATAGCAGACGAGAAAAACTTACTTGGCGCACTTTTAATGGTATACTAGATTTTGCAGTAGGTGCAATTGTAGGAGGGCCAGTGGGCTTTGATTTGAACTAGTTTTAGTTGAATACAAGTAAGCCAATGATTTTACTATCAATACTTATTTCGAAATACTTACTGTTGGAGTATGTGCCACTCGTTTGGCGGTTTTTAAAGTGGATGCTTCAGCGGTTTGACCTGAAGGTGGTGGCGGTGGCGGTGTTGCTGCCATTCTTGCTGCTCTAGCAGAAATAGCAGGCACCTTGGCAGTACTGGAAGAGGAAGAAGAAGCTGATATTCAAACAATTAAAACAAGTCAAGACTCAAAAATCTGCTCATATATTACCTGCTTTTACAGGAATCAAAGGTGTTACTCGATTTCCCTCATCTTTCAAATCGGGTTTCCCGATCGCTTTCACAGGCTCGATAGATTTGGCTTTAGGCGCTGGTGTCACCTTTTGTCGTTTTACGGTGGGGCGATCTATTCAAGTAGTTCTCAATTTAACAAGTGTCACAACTTTTTTGCTATTGACAAAAGTACCTTTGATTGTCGAGGATCGCGCTTCTGAATGTGAATAAAAACATGGATTTCTTTTACAATTGGGGTACAATGGACAAGGAATCGACTTGAAGAGTCCTATGGAAGGCAGCATGTTTCAACACAAAAACGAAAGAAATGATCTATTGCAGTGACTGTAAACATATGCGGCAATTCAATTACTAGCAGTTATCATTTTAATCCTGATGACAAGCATCCACAAAATCAAGCAAATTACTATGTATGTATCAAAAGCTCTGTGTCAAGAGAATTCCTACGTAATTCCCTAAAAATACTGAGAAGTAGATCATTGAGTAAGAAGAATACAGCCAAATAATCAACTCCATGAAACCAAAAAAGATGAAAATTTCATTGATTTTTAAGTGAACAGAAACATCATTGTAAAAATAAACATAATAGTCGACAAAATAAGATATGTAGAAGCAAGAAAAGAAATAAACAATAATAATGACGATTTTTATTAAAATGAAGTTGTGTACATTGTAAGATGAGAGGTATCATAATCAGACGATAACGTTTTTTTTTTTGTGTTTTTTTACTTGATTTTTCTTTTTACTTGGCATAACTGTGTACAATATTATTTGAGGATGAAATTGTTGAGTTCAATGAAGGCCTTCTGAGTGGTGGTATAACGGTGGATGGAGAGCCAAGTGAGGCCAAGCCAGAATCCTGGGGAGGTTCAACCAATCGCTTTTTTGATTTTGCTTGGTGTCGATTCAGACGCCAGTTTTCTACGGTGAGCTCGTAATACTTGAGTCCGTCGGCAAGCCCGTAAGGATTCGCTAATCCTTCGGCGACCGTATGCTCCTCCAAGGTGACAATGCGAGCAACAATCCATTCACGACTTTCCATATCGCTCAGGATATTATCTGTACCCTGTAAGAAGTAGTGAGGTGCTCCGATATTAAACGCAGCCCACGGCTTGCCAGTGGAATTTCGTGTGGGGAGAAACAGTGCCACATCGCCCACTTTGAAATTTCTAAAGGATATTTTTTCGCTAACACTGGCGGCTAACTTTCGATATTTATCTAAGAAAAGTGAAAAAAGATGAATAGCTGCATTTAATGCTATGATCCCATTGCTTACCTTTTAAGCTCTTATATTGAGTCTTGTATGTGTGAGAATGATCATGTTGATGCTTCACATGCTCCAGAATACCAAGTACAAACTTTTGCGTACTGATTGCTGAGGAAAGCTGCAATGTCTGACTCCAGATGGCTGTGTCATCGTCGCTTGGGGTTAAATTTCTTGAGATAATACTTAAATCGCTTGGATCCATGGGCAGTTGTAATTTTAAAATCAATTCATATACGATATTCTTACGGAACTCTTCTAATCTTTCCGCCATATGACTGGCAATCGACCTCCATTCGTTGTTCACCTCAATTACACTTTTATATGCCTCTGACAGTTCCGCAAGTTCTTGTGATACTGCCTCAAAGTTCTGATTGAAAAGTTGTTAGTAAAAAGTAAGAATAAAAGTACTTGCATTTAACTTACATATTGAACTTCATCGTGGCGTTTCGTGAACTCTTCCAAACTCTCTCTGAAGTTTCGAATATCTGTCTTCAAATTCATCTCACCGGTGGATGTTTCTTGTCTAAAGCGATACAAGAGATCTTTGATCTCGGATTCAAGCTCCTCTTGTTCGACCTTTATGTTTGCTAATTCCGTATTCTTCGACTCCCAATCATCCTGGGCTCGCTTGACCATTATTCTTGTTTGTTGTTGAAGCAACTTGATTTCATCTGTGGCCTTTGTTTTGTCGTCTATTTCCGCTTGTAATTGACCCAAATTCTCCTCGTATTCCATACGCTCTGTCTCTAACTTATATTTAACAGAGGCCAAATTCTCTTCGAGTTGTTCCATGCGATGCTTTAGCTCCCAATTCTCGTTATAAGCATCCTGGGTTTTCTGTTTCTCCTGTTCTAATAACGCGTTGAGCTTATCTATTTCTGACTTGTGTTCAACTTGTAACGTGTTCAGTTCAGAGGCGTGCTCAATTTCCAAATTCTTTTTCATACGTCTTTCTTCTTCAAAGGCATATTGTAAATCGTTTATCTGCATAATAAAGTAGTTAGTCTTATGTTAACGCTCATGTAAACATATTCTATATTACCTTAGACTGGTAGTCCTCTTCAGCACTGGCAATTCTAAAATCTGCAGATTTGTCCTTGTTTCTTAACTCATTTAAAAACTAATTATCAATGTGAGTATATTGAATATGAAAGATATTGCACTTCCAAATACTTACGCTTTGTCTATTCTGCTCAAATGTTTGTCTTTCGGTATCAACTAGGTGATCCAAATTTTGAATATGGGCCTCGAAATCTTCTTTTTCACGTTCAAGCTAAGAAGTGATAAAGAAAATTAGTTTACGCATCTATGCAAAAGATTCGCAACTGTGGTTACTTACATTTTTTATGGTCTCTCGAAGTTCAGCAAGTTCCAAGTCCTGCTTAGCTTGGATTTCTTTAGCAGCAGATGTGTCCTCCGTAAGGGCTTGCACTTTAGACTTGAGCTCATTATTTTCCGCTATAGTTGCTGCAATTAATATTTTATCGTCCTCTACAACAGAAAATGAGGATGAATCAGTCGAGTTTGGTCGAGAGGGAGGCGTTTTTTGTAACTGTTGTTGGCGTATCGGGGTTGACGCTCTGTGAATGACAGGCTCCTCTGTAACTCTTGGAGAACGAAGCTTGCTTGTGATGACTGTTGGTTTAACTAGACGAGAGTCGTCATCTTTCTCCAGCACTTCCTTGATTCTGGCAGGATCAATCGTATTTGGTGTAAAGACTAAGTTTAAGGCGAAGTAAGTACAAATAGTATCACAAAATCACATTTTATGTGCGGCCAACTTACAGCTTGTTTCGATGGTTTTCAGAAAATCCAATCTCATGTCTGTCATTTGCTTAAACATGGTGTTTAAAAAGGCTAATAGATTTTCATCCGTAGAGTTGTTGCGTCCTGCTGTGAATCGAGAGCCAGTTATCTTACTAGGCGATCCAGAAGAAGTCCGCCTATGTGTTGGAGAAGACGCGGACGTGGATGATGCCAGGAAAGAGGATGCTCTTCGTGCTAAAGAGGCAGCGTGAGGTGTAGATTGAAAATACACAGTTTCCAATAAGGAGATGAATTCAGTGACATCGTTTTTATCCAACACTGTTTTGTCCAGTTCGCTGTTATTCATCCCGTTAAGCGTAATTTCGCTTTGCGGTGAAGCTTTATCAAAGCCTGACAGCTGAAAAGGGAGTAGTTTTGTCACTTCACGTCTAAATTTCTCTCTACGTTTTTCTTCATCCAAACGATAGCCTGCCAATACATCAGCAAGTAAATTAGAGTTTTTCATCAGAACCCTTGCATATTCCTTCCTCCGAACGATTTCAATCAACAGGGCGCCGTAAGCAAATGATATTTGGCGGACGTATTCCAGGTCATTTTTCCCATACGTTTTTTTGAACTGATACAGTCTGTCAGACGCCATTTTTGATTGCTGCTCCATGTCTTGTATGAGACTTTGGATCTCAGAGACAATTTTCATATTTTTGAAAAACTCAGACACAGATTGCCGCTTTGATTCAATCAACTCATCTACGCTCGCTCGAATCCTTGCTTCATATTTGCTTAATTTAAGTAAAGGATCCTCTAATTGATATAGAGCCAAATGGTTAAATGATTCAAACTTTTTCCTTGCGGCTGAAGGGGAAACGGTTTGTTGTTGTTGTTGTTGTGGTTGTACACCCTGCCTTGTGCTGCTGCTGCGCCTTTGAGTTGGTGACAGGGAAAGATTTTCAAATAAGGTTGAAATCGGTTTATCCGTTAATTTGGAAATCGTTTCATAAATCTTTGAAAAGCTTTTCTTCATATCTTCCCTACACTCCTTTGCTCTGCTAGCTAATATTTTGATATCAGATAATGTAGCATCCAAGGATTGTAGATTACTATTTTCTGCAATGTGTTCTTGCAGGTTGTGTTCAAATTGTTCAATATCCTGTGTAATGGTGTACAACTCGTTACTTTCACGTTTAAGGTAATTGCATAAATCAATTGTCTCCGCTTTGGTCCTATCAATTTGTGACAAATCCACAAAGTCGGACAACTTGACTTTACTTTGTCTGCTGGAAGGATCTAGTAACTGCAGAATAGAGTGATGCACTGTTGTGTGTCGAAGAATCTCTATATCATTTTGTAAAGATTTGAGTAATATGGATTGTCGGTTCATTTCCTTCTTGGCAATTTCAATAAAGAAATTTGCTGCTTGACTTCCAGAGCGTATGTGAGTCCTCAAATTAGCCAAAGCAACACTCAACGCCATACTCTGTAACTTTTGTTCATCTACTGTATCTATTGCTAGTGTTGTGTGTACTGTGGCAGCTTCTATCAGTGACTAGGTAAAGGAGACAAGGTCAATTTGATATTACATTATTTTAATAGCTTTTTTGTCTTACTCTACTGTGAGCGTCAAATTTGACAAATAACTCGACATAAGCATCACAGCTATCTGCGATAGATAATGTCTTGGACAATTGCTGCATTCTCTGTAATAAATTTGCACCTAAATTTCATGCAAATAAGTACAGTAATTTTAATTTATGTAAAAAAAAAAGTATTAAATTTACCATCAAACTTGGGTATGTCAGGCTCTAAAGAAGGCGTTTCCCTATCCAATAATCCACTAATTTGATCGGGATGTGCGACGAGAAAGTCTCGGTCATAACAAAAAACAATATACTCCTTCTATTATTAAAATTATTAGTGAGGGCTTAAAAAAAAAAGAAAAGTTCAAGACTTTCTTACTTCTCCAGTAGATTCCACTACTTCTTTCACATTCTCTTCTTTCACAATCTTCCCATAACTTGTCATTAATATTTGACTAGTGGGTGGGATGCCAGTACTTTGTTCAACAGCATCGAGTAGATCTTCGAAACTAAAAAGGAATGGAATTCAAGGTTAAATCGGGTTGTTGTTGTTGAAGTGTTGGTCAAACTCACTGTTCTATTTTTTTTCTTAACGAAGAACTCCATTCAATAGTTCGTCCAGTTTCAGCACGGTATAATTTCATATAAAACGAGTGTGTACGTGGGAATATAAAAAAGTGAAAGAAGAACGAAAATAATACTGACAATCACTCGACTGTGCAATAAAAAAATAAATATTAGTGAGGGCTTAAAAAAAAAAGAAAAGTTCAAGACTTTCTTACTTCTCCAGTAGATTCCACTACTTCTTTCACATTCTCTTCTTTCACAATCTTCCCATAACTTGTCATTAATATTTGACTAGTGGGTGGGATGCCAGTACTTTGTTCAACAGCATCGAGTAGATCTTCGAAACTAAAAAGGAATGGAATTCAAGGTTAAATCGGGTTGTTGTTGTTGAAGTGTTGGTCAAACTCACTGTTCTATTTTTTTTCTTAACGAAGAACTCCATTCAATAGTTCGTCCAGTTTCAGCACGGTATAATTTCATATAAAACGGTATACAAAAAGGGAATATAAAAAAGTGAAAGAAGAACGAAAATAATACTGACAATCACTCGACTGTGCAATAAAAAAATAAAAAAAAAACTGATATCAACCACTCAGTTTATGATCACAGGTTGAATGCTACATTTGGAAATATAATTCATAAAATTCTATATTTTATAGAACTTAACAATGGGATGCATTGCCTTGGTAATAACTAAAATTACCACATCCTACATATTTTCTAGCTTGTTGATTGTTGTTTATTTTGTTCACTGGATACGCACGCACTCACACCTTAAGAGTCAAAGTATTGGTCACTGTCGTCTATCACACGCTTCACAAAAACGATCATGCAAATTTGAACTTATCGTATCGGGGAATATTATTGGCTGTCAGTCCATTCGCAAATCACTGGTGAATGACAATCATAAATATGATGAAGTGCTTACGTAATAATGACATGCCTAGAATAAGCTCATGATATGTAGAGGTTAAATGTACACTCTTTTTACAAAGTAGATTTAGTTCAACGTAATGAGAGTACGTGAGTTAAAGTGTTGAAAGTGAACCTATCAATGATAGAACTTTATTTATCAAAAGGGTATAACAAGAACACTATCAAATAATTATATTGTATAATTGACATCCACGCGTAAAATTGAAATGACCAACGCATTCATTCTTTTAGAGCCAATAACCAGCTTTTCTCTCGCCCAAAGTCTTGAATCAACATCATTTCGAAAAATCAAAGAATACAGGGAAAGAGAATCCCTATGTACGTGGCTGTGGAGAGTAGATATACCTAGAAATGTTTCATGTGGTGTACACCGCTAGGTATATCCAGAATACACTTGATGTATTACCTAAAGGATAAGAGAAGATTATCTTTTTTTCATTACCCGCAAAGATTCGGTGTGGATGGCAAATGGAGTGTACCCTTTACCAGAAAAATATATTCCTTCTCCACTACAAAAAGCCAAAACTGGGTTACTGGAGATCCTGCAATAGTTACACCAAGGTGAGTTTTATTATCCTTATTTGTGCATAACCCCACCACGATTCAAACTGCTCTCCATACTGAAATACTAGGTTGATTGGATGGTATATTTATACCAGCTCACTAGCCTTAGGTTGAGGGGTAAAGTTGCTCTTCAGGACCATTTTGACAATTGTATTTGATTTATACTTAAACAAATATAGCTTAGACATTTAGATGGTTTTTATAAACAATCATTCAACGAACAACAATAAGCTCTTTTCTGTTATTTGTTATAGTCTGACGATGAACATTTCCCTTTTACGGACATTTTCTATTCCCCCGCTCTTTTATTTCAATTTGAACACAGATGAATACCTGAGATGTGTAACATAGAATTCTGTGTGCATTCTGCTCTATTCAATGGTTTTGTACCCATTTCTTGTTCTTTGCTCTATTATTTCTTTCTGTACGGCGAGCAAGTAAAAAGTGTCCTAAAAATGTTTGTCTCGATCTCATTTATTTTGAGCGCTTGTAAGATGGTCGATATTGGGTTAGAGCTTAATTGATCTTCTCAACTCAGCTTTTTGTACACAAGAGCCAATCTCCACAAGTAAAGTTTCATATGCTATTCCCAGTCATACATAGCACACTGGGCTCAAGATCTAGCAATGGTGTGTTACATACGCTGGGGCGAGTCGAGAGAAGTTTAATGTCAATTTTTATTCATGAGAAAAAAAAATCAACTTCTTTTTCTTTCTTCTTTCCACACTTCTTTTAAAGCACTTTCCCATTCCTTTCTTTACATATTGCCATGTCTGGAACAGCAGTATACCGTCGTTTTATTCAAGCCCTCTTTTTCGCATTGTTTTTCTATCAATGTTCAGCACAATTAGGCACAACAATTTTGTCCCCCGTCCAAAACGCCACTGTTAGCCCAGGAGAAAAAGTCGATATTGTTTACCAATACCAAAATATGGGTAATGGTTCATACGTTATTGATGTTGATCTTTGGCAAGACAATGCTGCTGAAACTTTGTCCAAAAATATTGCCACCAACGTCTCTATTGCTAGTGGTACCTCTGCTGGTACTAAGCTTGCCTTCTACTACAACGCTACTTACACTTGGACCGTTCCTCGTGGCCTCAATTCCACTTTCTACTTGACTGTCACCACTAAACCTAAGCTTGCTTATAACAATGCTCAATTAGTTATGCGTTCTCGCCCCGTTGTTCTTCATACCAGTGCCGGTGTTTTGAACATGCCCCTCCATAAGCTCGGCCTTCTCGCTGTATCCATCGGTGTTTTGTTCTTTGTTGGATTCTAATCACTTCCCTCATTTTCTCTAATACTCACTTAATTTTACAATAGTCATTACTTATCATTTTGCTTAACATATAACATAATAGTAATAATAAAAAAAAAGGATTGAATAAACGTACCAAGAAAATCTCAATGCCGTGTAACACTTATTAAAATAAAACTTTTTGTATCACATGCGGTGGGGATTTTTTATTTTTACATATTTTTCACGCAACCATCCTCTCTTTTGTAACATATCGTTACGTATTCCCAATCTCACAATCTCTAAAAAGGAATCGAGATGCTTTCACCTGAAGAAGAACGTTCAGATAAATTAGCAGCGGCGGCGAAGAAAAAGGTGAGAAAAGAAAGATATAAGAGAGGAAAAAAATAAAATAAAAGAAACACAGAAGTTGATTGTACCTGTATATTTTTAGTTGCATAAGTACCAGACTAAAAAAGTGAATTTAACGGGTGGTTTAGAACAAGAGAATATTAGGCTGAAAGAGAAATTATTTAAATCCGAGGAGCAAGTTGAGTGGATGGAGCATGAAATAAGATCTTTGCGGGAGAGAAATACCGAGCTGCAACGACTTATGGCGAATGAAATTTTATCGGATGGAGGCGAGAGTATCAACTTTTCAGATATTCATACATTAGGTATATACATCCGTTTACGTAATCCGCATAAAAAAAAAAAACGAGTGATAAATTAAACTGATCAATTTTGTATATGTAGAGGCTTTTGAAAAAGAAGAAAGGTGAAATCATGATTTTCCGTGTTTGATACATAAATTGCGATTTATTAACCTCAATCTGCATAAAATCATATAGGCTAATATTGGAGGAAATGAAACGAAAATTATATGAGTTAAGAGAGAGATTTAGAAAAAATTCTGCAGGTATATTACTTTTTACATAGGCGCCATATTATATTTCACTGTAAATCACTTACAAAATTCACATAGAACTATGTAGTAATTGTATGGGAGTGGTGATTGAAATTTAATCATGCATGGCTCTGGTAGACACCCCTTTTCTTCTTTGCATATACTTCTCCCTTTGATAAATGGGTCTATTAAGATATAAACAAAATAACATGTATACTCCCTTCTCTTTTTTCTTTCTCCTTATACAAATAAACTACATACATAATGCTTAATAACATCATCTTTTTGTTCGCAATATGTATATGTATTAGCGCCATTCCTTCGTTTTCGCGGGCTCAGGAACAATATGTGATCTCAAAGGATACCAACGTCATAAATACTCTAACTCAGTTACCGGAGACGAGTCTGTTTTACGCTCACTTACTCAGAGATCCCACTATCACTTCATATATAGAAGGTCGTCTGAAATAAAAGTCAACTAGGCGTTGTACGTTTGTAACACAAAAACTGATTTATACATATTTTTGCCACAAAATAGACAACAAGAATCGCGATATTACAATCTTTGCTCCAAACAATGATGCTTTTACAATGAACGATACAATTGAATTCGAGTGGTACTATATTTTACCCACCAGCCGTTTAGACTGGAATGCACCCCGCTTTGAGAGAACCCTCTGGAAAAACCAACTTTTGAAGTTAAGTTGCGTAAACAACACTCAAAAAGTTGTAATATCGGGGATGATGCATAGGGCAAATATAATAAAGACGCTCTATCATGCAAATAATGTGATTCATGTTATTGATCGGAGTAAGGATGTCCACAGCAATATGTATACTTGCGCGAGATTTCCCTATTGACAAATGTTTAAAATTCCCCTACAGAATTAACTTTACCAGTTGATATGAACACAACTCTAACGAAGCTGGGGTACACAAAAGCAAGAGACTTGTTCAAAAAAAGAATTCAGAATTTGACAGCAGAGGTTCGTATTCTAATTGAACTTTTAAGTGTGGGAGATTCATAGAGAACTCAACCGCGCTTCTACATGTACATAGGTTACTTTGTTTGTGCCAAACAATAAAGCATTCGGGACAGTCGATCCAACGACGATGGAGGACATATTTGCGCAGACGCATGCCTCAAGAGGCTTAATCACAAGTAATATGTGGGAAAATACAACTAGTTTTGAAACTCTTTTCGACGGGATCAACCTAACCGTCGTCAGAAACGCGAACTTTTGGGAAGGTAAATAAAAAAAAAAAATTACGCCAAAGTGCACACATACATATTAAAAGTCCAACTACCGGGTTAGCGCAAGAGTCAGCTAGTTTCCCAGCAAAAATAGCATTTACTGACATACTTTTGGAAAATGGAGTGATGCACCTCATCGAGCAAGGCAAGTCATATCATGGCTTTTGTGGAACTCATTAATTAAAAGGTCTATTTTATAGTGTTGTGGGCCAATGACTGGGACCGTATCACAAAATCAAAGTCCAATGCTTCACAAACTCAACCAATCATATGGTCACTTGCCTTAATTATGATTTTATCACTTTTGTCATGTTAAAATAAATACGAGGTGTAACAGTTCTCCCCTATAAATAATTTATATACACATTAGTTTGTGTGTGTGTGTGCTCCTTAAAAAAAATTTCTATTGTTTCATCAATTTTTCTCTTTTTCTCTCTTCTTTTTCTTCTCTCAATTTTTATTTTAAAACAAATCATCATGGCCAAGAAAGGTGGTAACAAAAAGAAAAACGCTTCTCGCAACAAAAAGAACAACAACAATAAGGTAGTCACTCCTGCTTCTGTCAGTGCTGAAAACAGCGCACCACCTTCACCTACGACCGACGCGTCTGAAATTCTTCCAGTTGCCACTGTCAAAGAAGACAACAATGATCTTGTCGTTGCAGCTACTGCCGCTGCCGCTGTCGTCGCCAATATCGAAAAGGAGGAAGAAGCTAACGTCACCGAGAACATCGTTGAACAACTTGAAGTTAGCAAACCTACTCCCGTTACTGTCGATGCATTGGAAGAACCTCCTCACGTCGAAGTCAAAGCTGAACCTGTCGTCGTCACTTTAGATACAGTTGCTCCTTCCGACGATTCTGCTAAGCCCATTGATATTGTTTTGGAGAAATCTGTTCTTCCCGAAGAAGAGCCAATTAAGGCTGTTGAAGAAATTGTCAATGCCGAAGAGACTGTCAACGAGCCTGTCAAAATTGACACTCCAGAGCCCGCCATTGAAGTGCCTGCTAAAGTCGAAGAGCCTGTCAAGGTCGAAGAAGTTGTAAAGATTCAGGAACCCATTGTAGTTGAGGAAGTTGTTAAGGTTGAAGAGCCCGTCAAGGTTGAAGAGCCCGTCAAGGTTGAGGAACCCTCCAAAATCGAAGAGCACGTGAAAATTGACGAACCAGTTAAGGTTGAAGAAGTTAAAGTAGAAGAGCCCGTCAAGGTTGAAGAACCCGTCAAGGTTGAAGAACCCGTCAAGGTTGAAGAACCCGTCAAGGTTGAAGAACCCGTCAAGGTTGAAGAACCTGCCAAGGTAGAAGAACCGGTTGTCGAAGAAATCAAGCATGCCGAGGTAGATGCCAAGAAGGACGAGCCTGTTGTTGAAGAGATCAAGGTGGTTGAGGAAATTAAGCCTGTCGAGGAGGCAAAAGTTATCGAACATGCACCTGCATTAGAGGAAAATAAAACCGCAGAAGTTGCACAGGAGGCACCTGTATCTTTAACGTCAGAAAAAGAAGAAACACCTGCTGTAGTTGTTACTGAATCAGAATCTAACGCAGCCGAGGGAACATCAGTTCAAGAAGAAGCCCCCACTCTCAAATCACACAGCGTCATGACCGAACAATCAACTATCGACGAAGAACCTCTCCACGAAAACATCAAGGCAGCAGTTGTTCAACAAGAATCTACACCTAAAGAAAAGACCATCAAAAAGAGTAGAAGTGTCATTGGTAGTGAAGCCAAAAACAAGAGTGTCACAAAGAGAAAATCACAAATTTTAAGTTTGTTTAAACGTGGTGGTGAAAAAGAAAAGGTAACTCAACTCTATTTTAGTTGAATTTGAATTTATTTTTACTAATTTTGATTTTCAGGTAAAAACCCCTCCACCTGTTCCTGAGATTGCTTCCAAGAAGCAACCACAACAACCACAAACACAACAAACAGAAAAGAAGATTAAGCACAGAAAATCATGGATGTTCTGGAAATCATCAACCCCTACCACAACTGCTTAATTATCATGAAAAAAAAATAGATTTTACTACACCCATATTTTATTGCCACACTATCCACGATTCTATGTCACTTCATACATACATATCTTCCCTTACCTCATTTCCTCAATAGCAGTGCTTCTTTCCGCTCTTCTTATTACTTTTTACGCATATAATATTTTTAATATTTTTACTTCTCTAAATATAAGCAAAAGACTGGTATACATTTCCTGGTAAAACTAATTTTTTGTACAAACATGATATGAGCTCATTCTTCAATGTGAAAGAATTTGCGCTGAAATTATTTCTTACCTAAATCTGCTCTTTTAACCATGACTCTTTTCTCTTGAGCGAGCAAGATGTGCACACATGTAAAGGTAGTGAGAAGCCGATTTTCTTTTTTTGTTTCATCTTACAGGTGTTTTTTCTTGTGGACGGACTTTACATCCCCACCAAGTTCTGGGGCAAAATGGTTCAACCAGGCAACTGAACAATAGACTTTTTCTCCCTCTTTTTCTATTCCTCCACATGCTAAACATGTTGCGATCGCATCAGCATGTACGCTCCCTATTTACCTTGGTGAAAGCAAAACAGGGTCCTTTTCAGTGGAATCAAGTCAATTTAGCAATGAAACAAACAAGACTCAGTAACCACAGGCCAAGGTAATGGCACAATTCTTCTACAGATTCTAGTTGAACTTATCATAAGGCACAGTTTATATATTCCTGTTCAACGTATGGCTCTTTCTTCCAAAAACCACGGATTTCTGCAGAGAAAGGAGAAGGAGGACGGAATTAAACCTACTATTTCGGAGAGCCCTAAAAAAGTAAGTGTCAAAACGACACATCATAGTTTGAGATACTAAAAATTTATATTCAGGAATTGAGAGAGGATATTTATACCATACCGAACGTATTGACATTTGGAAGACTTTTGGCAGCGCCAGCTGTGGGGTATCTTATTATGGAGCATAACTACGACGAAGCATTAGGATTATTTGCATTGGCAGGATTTACTGATATGGTATGGTATAGATTTGGAATCTAAGCGCTGTACTCAACGCAAATATTTAGTTGGATGGACATATTGCTAGAAAATACAACATGAAAACAGTTCTGGGGACAATGATTGATCCTTTGGCAGACAAAGTGTTGATGACAGTAATGACAGTAACACTCGCTATGCAAAGTCTATTGCCTGGTAAGAATTGAGATCATCATTTGTGTACCTTATGAGGCATCATTCACATTCCGTTCATACAGTCCCATTGGCAGTGGTGATTTTGGGTAGAGATGCAGGATTAATCGCGTCCTCTTGTTATTATCGTTATATCTCCTTACCGGAACCAGTATGTGTTCATTTTATAAAAACATGGCATGAGTGTGATTTAACCCAGAACGCTTTTAGAAAACAATTAAGCGTTATTTCGATGGATCCATCCCTTCAGCAGAGGTGAAACCATCTCAAATCAGTAAGATCAACACAGCTTTGCAACTAGTCTTGATGGGTTTTTCTTTATCCACGGTCTGTATGGGGTTGCCCTCATCTCCTGAATTCATGACAGCTTTCCAGTATAGTATTTAATATGATGGTACAGAAAGACTTTAGAGACTAATTTTTTTAATGCAGTTGGGTCGTAGGTGGAACAACAGTGTGGTCTGGTGCAGGATACATGCTTAAGAAGAATGCTGTGCGAATAATCAAGCAATAATGATGATAGAATATTTATTCAAAATTATATGTAAAATAAAGGGCAATGAAAATCATTTTCGTTTTACATGTAATGAGTTGTGGGCTCTTGTAAAACATCTCCCTTGAGACATGGAAAATGTGCTTGCAGGTAGAACGCAGGCCTGAAATGTTTTCGGGAGAGACATAATACGTAATATTCAATACTTAATACTAACTTAAAGAAAAATAGGAAGGCTCAAATCACATATAATATAAATATCATTCGCTAACTAAAACGATTTAAGACACCAAAAGAATTGTTTATTAACAAAGAGATTAAACTAATCCTAAGAGACCATTCTTGAAAGTTACCACGTTGGTGGCACTGGTCTTGAGAAAGAGAGAGAGAGAGAGAGGCCACGTTGGTGACTAGCCTTGAGAGCTAACCCGTTTGAGGAGGGGCTACGCGGGAAACGATTCTTGATGGAACTCAAAATGTGTCGATTCAAGCAAGAAATTACGTTGGTAACGTCTCGCTGATCCTCTTCAATGATCCTATCCTCAATCACCAAATGTCACCCTCAATGTCCAACACAAGATGATAAAGATAGGGACCCGTGAGCCGATTGTATTAGGTTGTTGAGAGATGAAATGATCATCGAAGCTAAAGATCCGCTATGAAATCGATGCGTCCACCTATCCACTGTAGTCGATGCTTCCATGTATCCACTGTAAATCGATGCGTAAAACGAAGCCGTGTATCGTATGTGTTGAGAGGCCTAAAACAATCTGGATCCCAGCATATCATACTAAAGAGCAGAGCTATCCTCGATTTTTTAAGTAAAAGCACTCCCAGAACACTGGATCAAATCAGGTTTTTCAAAAAAAAAGTACTCAGAAAGAAGCTCAGGTGTACAACCTAATGTACTCTCTAGTAGATTACAAGAGACCGAAACTCCAGCACACCCATCCTACCTTTGTTGCTTCGGTGGTGTAAACAGATAGGGAGAGAGAACCAATGATCTGAGACCCGTTGTGTTTCTCACCATGTATACAGTCGATAGCTAACAGGGAGGCAATTGAGAGGACAGTTTGACATAGCAGTTAGGCGACTCGTATGCCCGTCGCGTGCATTGGGATTCAAGACTACGTACACACCGCACAGTAAATTACGCTGAATGTTAGTGCACTTGAACTGAGCTGTTGGTAACTCTCATTCAACTTTCTGACGTAAAGTGAAATAATACCAGCTCGTAAGATGATCCTGTTTCCAGCTCTGCCTGAAAAGTAAGGACTGGGTCATATTGCAGACCCCCAAAGCCAAACGAGTCGCCGAATGTCTTCAGAGTCCTAAACTTTTTATCCTAAAGTTGCACTCCTTACCTTTCAAAAGTACAGTAACCACTACTTCCCATGCGTTAAAACTTACATTGTCTATTACGACAGGTTGGTTAGTCAACAGTTGTGTTTCTCACCATGTATACAGTCGATAGCTAACAGGGAGGCAATTGAGAGGACAGTTTGACATAGCAGTTAGGCGACTCGTATGCCCGTCGCGTGCATTGGGATTCAAGACTACGTACACACCGCACAGTAAATTACGCTGAATGTTAGTGCACTTGAACTGAGCTGTTGGTAACTCTCATTCAACTTTCTGACGTAAAGTGAAATAATACCAGCTCGTAAGATGATCCTGTTTCCAGCTCTGCCTGAAAAGTAAGGACCGGGTCATATTGCAGACCCCCAAAGCCAAACGAGTCGCCGAATGTCTTCAGAGTCCTAAACTTTTTATCCTAAAGTTGCACTCCTTACCTTTCAAAGTACAGTAACCACTACTTCCCATGCGGTTTCCCAACATAGTACTAAGGAGTCGAATGTTGCTTAACTTTGGAGATCGGACGGGATCCAGTGTTTTACCAACAAACTATGACCGTACCATTTACTCAATAATTCGTAAACAAAATTAGTGTGTCAGTTTGCGACAAAGCTACTTCAACTAGCGATGAAGCAAGTCAGACGAAACAAGAGAGGTTAACTCCACACAAACAGGTAAACCATGCATCACGAGTGTGCAAGTATTCCTACCATTGAGTAGAAGGATAAAGAAAAGGGAAGAAGAGGGCTATGGGAAAAAAAACAGTTCTATAAGCTTGCTGCGGAGCTCATCGATCGCTCATTGGTCGCTCAAGTTACACGAAAAGGTCACATTACCTGGCCGCTTGGAAGGTCTTACGAGAGAGTAAATGCATTATTCTCTTGGGTGGTTCCTACAATCATCTTTGAATATGTACCCCATTTTAGTAAATTTTCTTGGTGTATTTAATGAATGTCGTTGACAATAGACTGTTAACCCTGTTTCAGGATAGACGTAAATAAAGTATAGATTTACTTTCCCTGAAGGTAAAGTGAAACAAATATAATAGTAAGTCTTGTGATTAGATCTGTTCTGACAGTATTTGAATATGAACGTACTGGTTTTATTTTTGGTAGGAGTGGTATGTAGAGTTGATATTTTTTTTTTGATCTGGCATTATGCGAAATCGGGATAATTTGCCACCAGTCAGTGTCTATATAAAAGTCTTTTTCACAGCGTTAAAGAGGGCTCAAATCTAGTTGTCATTTAACAATCTGAATTTGGTATGCGCTTAAATACCAGTTCTAATTAATAAAATTTCCATTAATGCATAATGCAAATCAAAGTGAGAACTGTATAAATGGTTTCAAATTTAGCTTCTTTCAGGGCGCGCTTTGAATCTTCTAATTAATTTACTTTCATTTCTATAACAGTGGTGATTTGTTTGTTTTGTTTTATTCGCATGGACGTATAATTAGGAGTAAAAATAAAAACTTTTCGATGAACACAAGATGATGGTAACTTATGCTTTTCTTTTATCTTTCCCTTAAAAAATCAAATAGGCGTCATGTCCTTGAATTATTTGCAAGTTGGTTAGTATTTGACCGTGTTGTAAAAAAACGCAAACATTTGTACTTACTTGGTAATATATATATGTATTAGCTCTGTACATATTCCCTCACAATACTGCAAACAACAGTAATGATGAACATACCATTGCTAAAGTATCTGATAATCAAGTTATCTTATCTTTCATACCCAACGCGCCCATATTCTCATTCAACAATGTCTTTGACATGGATACCCAACATCGCACTTGGTTCGATGGCAATTCACAATCGATCTTGAACGAGGTGACTCAAGGTGAATAACGTCAAATATGTATCATACTTTCATTATCGCTAAAATTCCACGTTGTAAAATTAGGAAACGACGCATGTGTCGTGATTTGTGTGAGTTAATTAAATGACAGAAAATAGTCGACCTTAACTAACGTTACACACCTATCAAGGATGCTTCATCACGCAATAGATTTGACTCCCATATCATCAGTACCTTCTCAGATTTGTTTGAATTAAAAAGGTGTGAGATATCAATTCGATTTATAGAAGCTGATGAATACGGAAAGGCCGAGGATTTGGTTGCTCGTGAAGATGATGAAGGTCGTGAATACAAAGTTGATAATATTGCTATCGTTGAAGAGTGAGTGCAAATTACTGGATTCATGTAACACGTCTTTGATGTACTGATATGATTTGAAACGTAGATACTACAAGTTTGGTGTGGATCATCATACTAACGGGAATATCTCTCTATTCTCCATCATCCTCAAACAAAAGCATTGCACCTCGAGAATAAACATTCTAGATCTATCTGGCTGCTCTGACGATATACTTGACTCTTTTGCAGACTTGTGTATCCATCTTCGTAACAGTCCTCACAAAAGCATGCTCGTCAGCAAGAAACTATCACCACATATAGCGTCACATATCGAAACGAGTTCTGTGCTGTATATGATGATTTGTGCCAGTCAATCAGATTCCACGACGTCCTTAGAGCTCGTGAAGATGATGAAGGTCGTGAATACAAAGTTGATAATATTGCTATCGTTGAAGAGTGAGTGCAAATTACTGGATTCATGTAACACGTCTTTGATGTACTGATATGATTTGAAACGTAGATACTACAAGTTTGGTGTGGATCATCATACTAACGGGAATATCTCTCTATTCTCCATCATCCTCAAACAAAAGCATTGCACCTCGAGAATAAACATTCTAGATCTATCTGGCTGCTCTGACGATATACTTGACTCTTTTGCAGACTTGTGTATCCATCTTCGTAACAGTCCTCACAAAAGCATGCTCGTCAGCAAGAAACTATCACCACATATAGCGTCACATATCGAAACGAGTTCTGTGCTGTATATGATGATTTGTGCCAGTCAATCAGATTCCACGACGTCCTTAGAAAATACCCTTTCTTATGCTTCCAACATTTATGAAAACTCTTGCCATGAAAATGGAAATGTCAGAAAATCACAATTAATCAAGAATAGATCCAGCCAAAACGACGACACAGAATACTTGCGTCGTATTATTTTGAAACTCACGAATGAAGTCAATACACTGCGATATGCAAGAGCCTCTGTAAATACCATGATATCTGCCTCAAATTCATCAGAAATGAATGAACCACGCCACCCGTCCATGTTTTCCTCAGTCTCAAACTCAACCACCATCACTGTACCTGATCCAATCTATGAGGAAAAGGTCGCCATCTCCGACCTCAACCGACAAATTGAAGAGCTCGAAAATCAAATATCAGTTACGCGAGAAAGAAACATTCATGTTGAACGTGAATTACAGCAACGTGTTGCGTCGCAAGACCAATTATTCTCCATCCAGGAAAAGCAAAATTGTATCATAGAAAAATTAGAATGGAAGCTCGATGAAATGGAGCACTTGAATAATCAATTATACCATAAACTATTGGCGGAAACCGAGAACGGTGCTCGTCTAAATGAGCAACTAAAGCACGAGCTGGCAGGTCTCCAACGTGATGCTCATCATCTAAAGAACCGAAGGAACGAATTAGATGGAGTTCTTTGTGTCATGGAAAATATTTCATACAAAAATGACAAGGACACTTCCAATGCTCTATTGGAATTGGATGCGTTGAAACAATTATCTCAACAACAAGATGAAAAGCTGAAAATGAAAGATGAAGAAATCGAAAGCTTGTCTTATCAATTGTACCATAAGAATATAGATACACAACGTGAGATCATCAAGTCAATAGATCCCAATGACAGTAATAACTCGTCTGATATCATTTTAAGCAATGACCAACGTACTCTGGAAAGTCGTATTGAAGAGTTCGAAGAGATGGTTGAACATATACGCAATCAAAGAGACAAATATTCTGATCAGTTGGGGGAACGCACCGATGCATTGGAAAAGCTGAAAGAGGATTACATCACTTCTAAAAACAAAATTCAAGAGTTGGAAATTGAGCTCAAATCAGTATATTCAATGGTGCGTGAAAATGACTCTTCAGGTCTTGTCAAGAATTTAGAAGGAGAGCTGGCTGCTTTACAACAACAGAAACTGGTGGACCAAAACAATTATCAAACCATGATGAAAGAAATGGAGAACATGTCCTATAAAATGAATAAACAATTGGACGATATAGAACGATTGGAGTCGACAGTGGGAAAACTCAACCATCAACTGGATGAAACGACATCTTGTTATATTCAAAAAGAAGAGGACTTTCTTGATCTTCAAGATCAGTTGGAAATGGAGAAGAAGTCAAATCAACTTGTAAGATTGGAAAAGAAGCCTAGTATTACTGATTCTCGTCACTCTGCATCAAAGCCATTACCAACACGCAGTGATAGTTTGAGACACATAAGTCACAACTTGAAAGATCAAAGCGAACTTTCGAATTGGTTGCATGAAAAGATTGATGACCCCAATGGGGGAAAAGCTGACATTATTCGTACATTCCTTCAGATATCAAGTGAAAATTCTCGACAAGCAACACATATCGACCAGTTGGACAAGGAATTACTTGAACTACGCTACCAACGTGCTCTGTCGTCTTATACATCCACAAAGCCCCCTTCATCCAACTTGAGCTTAAACAGCAATCGTCGTAAGACTGGATCTATAGGATCCAACTCTTTGTTGTACAACAACTCACCCATTGGTGAAGAATCTGGGTCAATTCATTCCTATGTGCAGGGTTCAAGAAGAATACCTAGTCGTCAAAGTGGAACAACTACACCTAATTTCCCTCCACCTTCTCAACCTCCATGCAACCCTCTTCCTCCTGTTCCTATGCTTCCTTACATTCCCAACAACAACAGCACTTGCCCTTCACCTTCAGTCCATCAACAGCTCAGTGGCAATAACACATCAGCTCAGCGAGAGAGTCAATTATCACATTATACCAAGACTAGCGATGATGGCTCAATTGCTCCAATTGATCATTACGACTACAGACCTATTAGTCTTCGACTTAGAAGCCATGTCCCTGGAAGTCAAACTAGCAACGAAGCTGTCGATATGACATTCCAACTTACTGCTCTGGAAGCAAAAATCAAGGAACAAGAGCACGAAATCAATTTACTTGCAAATGATCGAGCTGCGCTCAAGTCCGTGAAGAATCAATTGGACATACAAGCTTTAGAACTAGAGAATGAAAGAGCTCTCAAGTTGAAAGCAGAAAAAGCACATTATATTTTGGAGAGACGTATGGAAGAGCTAATGAATGCCAAAAAGAATAAATTTCGTTGCTTCTAATGTGTTTAATTTAATAATAATAATAATACATGATATCTTTTTATGTTATAATATCTATTTAGAGGGTAATGCGTTCTTTTGAGCATCATTGAATTTTCTAATAACAAGTTTACATTCGGTTTCTCTGCAGAGATCACCTAAGCCAGCCTTAGCTTCGCCCATTCTATCAAAGAATACAAGACCAGTGCCTCTTTCAACAGCGTCCAAAGGAACTCGGAAAGCAGTCAAGGGAGTGTTATCGGGAATAGGTTGATTTGGTAAAACAAAGGCACCGACATTGTACTTGCCATTGTTGTGAGTCATGACCACCTTGTAAAAGTGAGTGGGAACAGCTACGTTGGGAGGATTACCAATCATTTCATACTTGACGTAGAATTTACCATCAGCTTCCTTGTGGGGCAAATACAAAGGTCCAGTAAATACATAAACATCAGAGAAGGACTTGGTGAGTTCTCTACAAAAGTGTTCCAAGTGAGCCCAATCTAAAAAAAAGGAATCAGACGGTCAGTTGGCTGTATTAATTGAAGAAAAGATCTCGACAACTTACAATCTCTGTTGAAGCCTTGACCAACTTGAGGAGAGATGTTGGTTAAATAAAAGGTTTCGTCCATAGAAACTTGGCTGTTCTTAACATCGGCAGCAGGGACCATATGTCCTCTGTCGAAACCGCTTCTGAAATAATCGGCAAGCTTGGCTCTGAATTGAGGGGGAATAGAATCGTCTTCTTTAAAAGTTGACTTTTGGCGATCGACATCGTCTCCGCGCTTCAACTTGGCAGCGGTCAAATGTTCAGCTACCCAGTTGGGGTTACGATCACGACGGTTGAAAGAAGTGACATAAGCATTTCTGTAAACGATGTCACTGACAGGTCCAGGGAATCCGAAAGGCAAGATCTCTCTAGCCTTCTCGACGTTGCTCAAAGCATTGTTGGGTTGTTGAGGTTGAGGTTGTTGAGGGCGAGGAGGTGGGACAATAGCAGGTGTCAAAGGTCTGCTAGGTTTTTGAGTGAACTTTTGATAAGCAGCAAAGGAAACAACACCGAGTGCTGCACCACCTAAAACTAAAGTTGCCTTTTCTGCTGACATTTCTGAAAAAGATATTCAAGGGGTAAAAACAAAAAATGGTTGAGAGTGGCTTACTTATTTCTCATCTTGGTGTAACAATCAAATTCAACCACTCAAATGCATTTTTCCAATGGGATGGTGAGTTTAGGAAAAAGAGTGTAAATAAGGACTATGCATTGACAACACTTTGTAACTTTGTGAAAAATCTATGAATTCGTGAAAAGGAATATTTTGTTTTTAATTTTCTATGTAGTAATGATGAATATGTAGAAACAATGGCATTCCCCATAATAAATTGAGCTGAGAATATTAATGCACAAAAACTGTGCTTTGCGTGCTAGAAAGCAATACTTTTTTTATTGGATACATACAGAATTAAATGTTTTCTAAAATGGTTCGCAAATGCAAACATAATGGCGATATCTACTCTTAATCGTGTATTAAATTCATATTAATTTATAAAGCTAATTTTCATGTCGAAATCAATGCTTTCACCAAGTCTATTATTAGGCTTACAGTTTTTAAACTCTTAAAACAGACAATGTTAATTTTCTTCTGGACGAATCAAAATTAAATTCGAGACTTTTTAGCTTACCTTCTCGGACCAGGTTAGGGAAGAGAACTAGAAAAAATGAAGCGGATTATCAGATGGGTTCAAAATCAAATTTGGATGGCTCGGCCTACCTGCAATATGTGACCAAAGCGATAACCAAGGAGGAAAATTATTTTTTTCGTTTTTGTCTTTTACTACTCGAGCTCTCTCCTGAACTCTCCTCTTTCTCAAGACTTCTCTTGAATCTGTGAGGCTTTTCCTGCCCGTGTCTCAAGGTGTTGAGTATATGCCTGAAATTTAGAACCGCCGCTGTATCTCTATTCACGATCCTTCGCGTACGATCATCTAAGCAGTTCTCATTTTGACATCTACATATATAATATGTAATACTTTTCTGTCCACATCATCGGCTGCTTCGTATAATGTTTTCTATCAGAAAATTCAATCTTCTACCACAGTTAATACATTTGTTAAAGAGAATCTTTTTCCACACAAGGTTTTCTTTACCTTCCAAACCGAATTTTTTCTTCTGATACGATGTCGATTTTCTCCCACCCTGTGTCTAATATCCAAAGTCTTAAATCGGCAAAGAATGCAGAAAGAAAGAGTCCTTATAGGGCCGTAGAGATGAGGTAAAGTGAGAAAAGTCTCAGTGGTGTAAACCACTGGATTTATCGATAATGAAGGATATGTAAAGAAGAAATCTAACGTGCAAACATTTATGACAAAGGATATATTAAAGAAGAAAAGAAAAGAGGAACGTTTGTGGTCAATATTTATAGAAATATAAGCTAGTTTATCACAAAGGAGTGATTTATCATTAAGTGGAAAATCTAGTTGTGTCTGTAAATGGAAACTTGAAGAAGTACACGCCTAGCGAACAGCCAATAAAAAGTGTTTCATTTCAAACTCAACACTTTAAGGACCATCTAACCTTGCGATGATGTACGGTCAAGAATAGCTGAATACCGCTACTGAATGACTATTAAACCTACTGCTATGGAAAATGTCTACCAATATCACTTTATGGAATTTCCGTCTCTAAGGCAAGGTCTGCTTTCTCTATTAGAGGTTGTTGTACGTGGTAAAAGTAATGCCAAAGACAGAATCCTGAAATAACAGAAATAACTTCAAGATATCACAAAAAGTGAACAGTTTACTTTACAGTCAAATCATACGTGAACTTTACTTCATCATGTTTTGTATTAAAAGTTTGAAGTGTATACTACAGAATACTCAATTTTCATTGGAGGAGAGTCCATAGTGACAGCTATAATGCATTTCAATGCACACACGAAAAGCAGTCGCACTGCTCAGTGTGGACGGAGCTTTTGTAAGCCACAGTTATTTCTAGAAGTTTTGAATCGTGTAATACTTTTTTCCTGAATTGTTTAAGCATAATTGTAGAATGTCTGAAGCTACAGAGCCCAAAAACAATAACCGTTTCAGAAAAGATAAACGTATGTTGAACAATATGCTCGTTTTGAAAAGTTTTTGACTTACATTTGTTATTTTGTTCCTAGCTTGGGATACCGATGACATTGATCACTGGAAGATCGAAGAGTTCAAACCCGAACACCTTGAGAAGCCATTTACCGAGGAATCATCTTTTGCAACTCTTTTCCCCAAATACAGAGAAGCTTATTTGAAGGAAACTTGGCCTGTTGTCACTCAAGCTCTTGATAAATATGTAAATATGATATTCTTTTTCAAGTTTTATTTGCTGTATAAAGCTAACCTCGATTTAACTTTCATAGGGTATTGCTTGTGTTTTGGATTTAGTCGAAGGTAGCATGACTGTTAAAACCACTAGAAAGTCATACGATCCCTACTCCATCTTGAAGGCAAGAGATCTCATCAAGTTAATGGCTAGAAGTGTGCCTTTCCCTCAAGTATGTGCTTTGCCACCCTATATGTAAAACCCAAAACTAACATGCAACTCTTCTTCCTATAGGCTGTGAAAGTGATGGAAGATGGAATTGCTTGCGATATTATCAAAATCGGAAACATCACCCGCAACAAGGAGCGTTTTGTTAAGCGTAGACAAAGATTGATCGGTCCCAACGGTTCCACATTAAAGGTAAAGAAGAATATTTATCTTGAACGCGAGGAGTTGTGAATTAATGCCTTCATATTAGGCTATTGAATTGTTGACCAAGTGTTACATGATGGTCCAAGGTAATACAGTCGCAGCAATGGGGCCTTATAAGGGTCTTAAGGATATCCGTCGTATCATTATCGATTGTATGAAGAACATTCACCCCATTTATCACATTAAAGTAAGTTCAGCTAGCATAGACTTGGCAAGCATAGCAATTAACAGCATAATTTTATAGGAACTTATGATCAAGCGTGAACTTGCCAAAGATCCTAAGTTAGCAACAGAATCTTGGGATAGATTCTTACCTCACTTCAAAAAGAGAAATGTCAAGTCAAAGAAGAAGGTCATCGAAAAACCCAAGAAAGAATACACTCCTTTCCCTCCTGTACAAACAAAGTCAAAGATCGATTTACAATTGGAATCTGGCGAGTATTTCTTAAATAAGCAAAATGAAAAGAAGGCAAAAAAGCATTAAGTTCGTAGGAAGTGGGCGAAGTAGTATATAATTTAAATATAACCATTAATAAACATTGAAGTATGCATCATAAATTCACATATAAATATAACGAAGTAAACTCAGTGCAAATTTCGATTGTGTATAACTATAATTTTCAATCAATTGATCATGGGTGAGGGTTTCTTTTAAAGCTTGTTGCCTTTCAATGGTAAAAGTAGTTCTATGTTAACGGTTACTGGTACTTGTACTCAAGCTACCTTTGACGTCGCACTTTACTCCCATAAATGATGTATTAAAACCCAATTATATATGTTCCCCCCTTCCCTCATACTTTCTGTGTCACACCCCCATTAATCTTATTTCTTTTTCGATTCCTTATTAAATCTGCCACACGGTTAACTTTTGGTCGTTTTCTTTCCGTCATTCTATTATCGCCAAAATAAAAAGAGGGGATCTTTGGTCTCTAACAGTAAATTTTGCACTAGTCAAATAACCTGTATATTAAACGTAACTGTCTAGTGCTCAAATTGTTGGAGAGTATTTGATTAAACACCACCTTTTAACACATAGTTTCATCTTTCTCCTATATATCACTAGAACGATACTGTTAATGCAAATTATGCACCCTGATCTCCCACAAGATATATCAAATATCTGGCGCTCTGCAAATTTTATAGAGAGCGTTCCTTCACTTTGTATTAATCCTGTCGAACAAGAATTAACGGAAGACTCTCCTTTGTCACTCGACTTCGAAGCTGATATGTCGCATTCAGTTCCACTTGAGGATCTATACCCACCTACCTCTACAGATAGACTTCAACTAAATAGCCACTTTATGGTAAGCAGTCAAATAATCGCAATTATGCGCAACTTATTTTCAGCGCTTTATTTGTACTTTTTTCTATTGCGTCGACTACTCCTCTGGTAAATACAGAAGGAAGAGCATGACTAAATGAGAAGCACACGTAAAGCGAGTTGCAAAATAATAATTTGCTCAAATCTTGAATTCTCATCTCCGAATTTGTTACCAGCAGAATTCGTGTGACATTTCACCATCACTAACTGTAGTGCCACCTACTCCTCAAGCATTAGAAGACACATCAATTTTTGATATCTGTTTGACGGAACAGCAACAGGAAGTTGAGCTCCAGAAAAATCTCGTAAAAGACGTCTTCTTTTCACCTGCAATGTTCGAGCACCATACTAGAAATTTATCGTTCTGCTCCTTTGAAGGCAGCAACGATGATTGCCATAGTGTTATATCTGATTCGACAGTGTCTTCGTCATATTGTTACGCGAAAGAAGATAACGAAGACCTCTCACTTCCGTCTCATCATGAAGATCAAATATCGCTCTTCTATGGTCTCGAACTTTCCCAATCTACCACTAGTTCTAATACCTCTACAGCAGAAGGCCACGACAATAGATTTGAAACAATTGGACTGGGATCTATAGCTACTTCATCAAAAACTACAAAAACAGTGGGCTGTAATCGGAGAACAAATCAACAGGTCAGGAACAACTCAAGAAGAGGTAGCCACCATTCGCCCTTGACAGCCGTGAAAAAAACAATATGCAGGCAAGAAAAATCGAAATCATTGTCGAGAAAAAGTAAAAAGCGGCTCGAACAAAGGGAAGATTTAGACGCTTATCGCTCAGAATCTGACGCAATAAGGTATAAATAAAATTATAGAAATGTTGCACCATTATTCTTTGTGAGATGACTGACCTTGTACTTCATTTTAACTCCAGTTGTTATTCCCAAAAATTAGACGGCACCAGTGCATGGGAACACAAAGAATCAAACAATACGACTGATTTTGTCTCGGGCGATCCAACCGTGAGCAAAACGAGTGCAAGCAGATTGACAGCTGATAACAAATCTCAGTCTAATTGTAGGCCTACTCTATATGAGAAGTTGTCAAAGCTAAATATTGATTGGTGTCGATATTGCGGCACTACCGAGGGTGTTAATTGGCGCCCTGGGCCTTGGGGTAAAAGAACGCTTTGCAAGTAAGTTTAATGAAATTAGAAACTAGTCAGATTTTTTTTTCTTGTACTAAACTTACCATTTAGTAAACACGGATGTGACTATAAAGGTTATGGCTTCGCGTGTAAATTGCCCCGTCTCGACCTTACTTCCTTCGCCTCTGAAACAATTTCAGAGAGAGTACGCCCTGTAATGCAGTTATTTTGTTCACATTGTCAACTTCAAGAGTCTCTAGAAGATAATCAATTGGTGCTATGTGATGGGTGTCCTAAATCTTTTCACCAGAATTGTTTTCACGACGGCCGTATCATAGCAAGCGACTTTACAGATAGTTTTACACCATGGTACTGCAGTAACGAGTGTCAAGATAATTTAAAGCGCAAAAAAGTGATTGTAGAGTTGCCAAGGAAGCGATTACCTTTGATGCGTACCCCCAAGAATTCTAAAATAAGTAATCCCCGTGCTCTAAATCCCAGAACGCGAACAATCAATATTTCTTTGTGATTTAATTACTGCTTTACAAAATAAAAATTCAAAGTACGCGTTTCGATTCTAAGGTTGCAGTCACGAAAAGGACTATACAATAGTTCACAGTTTGCATATTCCCAGTTGAAGTTTTAAGTAATGTCACCCACAAAAGAGCCATTTGCGACTTTCAACCAAAAGCTATTGCTCGATCAGGTTTCCATTATATCTTGGTGTCCAACAGCCGATCTTGTTCTACTTGTTTCCACGGAAGGCAGCATGTCCTTGTACAGAAACGAAAATGTAGTCAAGAAGATGTGGTCTTTAGATCCACTGTCCGCTGCAAAGATAAATGTTGTAACATGGAGACCAAACGGTTCGTTTTTCTTGACTCGTATATTGCAATGATAGATCTCAATACCTGACAAGTTCTTTATTTTTAAGGGAAAGAGTTTGTAGCAGGTTATGAGGACGGGAGTGTTTATAAAGTAGATATAACATATCATGACCCGAGAACTTCAAAGTGTTGGTCTCCAGAACCGCATGGAAATAGTGAGAGGCCAAACTCAACAACGGCATTAGCATGGATCAATTATGAGTACAGAAAGAAACCACTGGACATAGTAAGCATTTATAAATTTGAGTTTTTGCATAAATTTTTAATTTGCTTTAATTTTTATAATTTAGAGAGGGTTTGATGTTGATGCATTCGATACAGAGTCTGCGCTTCCAGTATTAAGTGAAGAGCCACCCGAAGAACCAGCGTAAGATTGCAATACAATAAAATGAAAATTCGGTTGATTTAATTGTGTATATGCAGATCCCATTTACCGGCAAAATTGATAAAAAAGGTTCAACTACCCACCAAGCCTTTAATAAGCAACGAACTACAAACCTTACTATTCATTGGAAATTCAAGTGTGTACGTACATATCATGTAAAGTTGTACTTTAAATCATTTGGAAGATATTACCTGACTTATTCATGTAGGTTAAATGGAATATATCCTATTGGCTCAACAACGGCATTAGCATGGATCAATTATGAGTACAGAAGAAACCACTGGACATAGTAAGCATTTATAAATTTGAGTTTTTTGCATAAATTTTTAATTTGCTTTAATTTTTATAATTTAGAGAGGGTTTGATGTTGATGCATTCGATACAGAGTCTGCGCTTCCAGTATTAAGTGAAGAGCCAACCCGAAGAACCAGCGTAAGATTGCAATACAATAAAATGAAAATTCGGTTGATTTAATTGTGTATATGCAGATCCCATTTACCGGCAAAATTGATAAAAAAGGTTCAACTACCCACCAAGCCTTTAATAAGCAACGAACTACAAACCTTACTATTCATTGGAAATTCAAATGGGGATATACATATCATGTAAAGTTGTACTTTAAATCATTTGGAAGATATTACCTGACTTATTCATGTAGGTTAAATGGAATATATCCTATTGGCTCAATGAACATCAACGAGAATGATGAGGATAGCAGCATAATGGATATCAAAGTTCAAAAAAATATATCTTCACTTCAGCTTTTAACTAGATCAACCAAAGAAAAGGAATTCAATGGGATTAAATTACAAGAAGTTGACACTCACTTCTTAGAGGACCAAAAAGAACAAGTTTTTAGCATATCAAAAATCCAAACGAAATTAAATTATCTATTGGAATACATAAGTGTCAATTTAGACGTCATGAGAAGGCATCATGAGTCATATACAAGGTTAACAAGAAGTGTATCTCAGAAGGCGTCATATTCTATCTTGAGCCATAATGGTAATCTCTTCTTTCTAATCAAACGAATTCTTGTGCTGAAGCTCTACAATCTATAGAACAAGCGACTGCTATGCCAGAGGTGGAGTTGACGGGTACACTAGCTATTGGTAGTGTGACGGAAACTTTGCAAGAATTCTTTGTAGAATCTTTGACATCTGTGGTAACATTTTAAGAGATATTGGGACCCAAAAATATATTTACTGAATAGAAAAGGATTATCTATAGCAAATCAGGACGTGGGAAACTCGAAGTGCTCATGGACACCAGAACTCTTTAAAAATTGTATGTGAGCATTTATTACCTGCAACGGAAAGAATATTGTTAGAGTTGAGCAAGTTACTTGGATATAGTTTATGGTTTGTATGAACCAATCTTGCTATAAACAGCAGCTATTGATTCTCTTCTCGAAAAAATAGGACACAAAGATATGGTGATTTTCTGGAGACAGCTTCCGTGGAGCGATGCGTCAATAGTGTTATAAAACTGGTGTCTCAGATCCACCTATTCACTAAAGATTTGAATGAGTTGATAGTTTCATTTCAGGCATTTGTCAAATGGATCACAGTCGGTAAGTGAAAGATAATAAGTAACACAAGTCCTTTACACTAATAACAGAGTCTCGATAAGTTTCCCAAAAAGTCACTGATCCCAACTCTGTCGAATATCAGAATGAATCTAGTTTATGCGAAGACCCAGAACTTGTGTTAAAATTCTTGAATACGGATTTTATAAATGACAGTATGGCAAAATACTTTATCTCTGCAGACAATAAGAGTAAGAAATGGACAGGATACTAGCACTGAAGAAATTATCAATCGTACTAACAATAGGACTATCCACAATATTTAACTAGAGACTCTTCTTGATATGATGAATGATGTAAAAACTTGCTGTGGCCAGATGTTGGAGAAGCCATCAGGCACAATTTCAAAAAAAATACGACTCACAGCAAAGACATATCTGCAATTACAGGATTTTTCAATTCTTCATCAACCTACGAACAAACTTGTCTCTTATATAACGGTAGATATGATAAATCTATATGGTAGCACAAAAACTAAATGTACTTGGTACATAGAATGGAGAGGATAATGCGCAGTGCTGTTACCATGCATTTATACAGAATAGCTCTACTGCAAAGTGTAAGTATTTGTGTATACAAAGGTAAATCCAATACTAATGAGCTTCTTACACCTCAAAGTGATTATTATAAAGTCTGGTTTTGGGAAAGAGGCGCCATTAGATTATGCTCTTTATGAAACTTGCGGAATTATCACTGATATGGAGTTTTTTGATGATAAAGAATTGGGTGTTTGTCTTCAGCAAGATGACAGTAAGAATTAATGCGACACATGACGTTTTCGACAGGACTTTGATAAGCTTTTATTCTCACTAGACACCTCATTACTGCTAACGATATCACTCGAGGACGTAATTTTTAGAAGTTTTGGAGAATCTTTCGTGTGCAAGGAGCTAGAGGTATATTCCTAATCAAGTACTTTGAAAACATGCCTCTAATATGATATTTATAGATGTTGAGGTCTCAAACTTTGAATAATATGATAGGAGTCAAACTAGGGTGCAACGGTTTATCTAGACGAAGGATTATAGGCATCGTCGCCTCAAACAACTTAATGCGCATCCTTTCTATGGAGGAGGAAGAGAATGATGAAGAAGAGCTAGAAGATGCTTCAGAAGAAGACTAAGACACGATCCATAATCTTGTATCATCACAAAGTATATTTGAACATATATTTTAGTGTCATAAGTAGATGATTATACCATACATTATTCCCATGGATAATACACAATAATAAATTAACTTTATGAAATTCTTCGATTGACGTTTTTTTTTATATATATTATTATAATAATATGGAGAAAGATATTGAAAAAAGGTGATAAATTACAAATAAGATAATAGTAGGTATACAGATGGGTAAAGTAAGAAAGATACTTGACAGGATATGAAAGACAGAGACTAATCCCCATAATAGGAGCCACTCATTGCGCTTGAAGAGCGCTCAAGCTCCCATCTTTGTCGGAGCTCATCCATACTACTGCTGCTATGACGGTGGGATATCTTTGCTTGGGATGCTCTTGTAGGTGTTTGAGATAAGCGATCAAAAACATTTCCACCGTTAGGAGTGCTTGCCCTGACGTTGTCCATAGAAGACATACTAACTAATGGTTGTCTCTTGAGAGTGTTATGGTGAGGGATTCTTTGAAATGACATGGTTGCTGTAGGACCCTCATGTTCAAGGTCGCTCATGTAGCTAACACTACTGTTGGTGTGCATCATAGGAGATCCACTGGTACCCTTAAGGGACAACTCTCTCAGTGAAGCTCGACGTCTTGCCTGTTGCTGCTGATACTGGAGTTGTTGAGGTTGAACAGGGGGTTGTTGTACCGAGGATGATCTCTTTCTCAAAGAACTTTGACTAGAGGAGATTGTTGGAGGTCCACCTGAGTTACTGAAGGAGTTCTGCGAAGAAGAGTAGTCAGACTGGAGGGATGCTCGTCGAAGATGACCGCTATGGATAGATGATGTAGATGATTCACGATCATTGGCATATCGTATAAATTCCGCAGGATTGACCATGGTCATCGGGATTGGAGACTCAGATCCACCCGCTCGCTGTTGCCATGAAAGACGCTTTTGAATCATATTATAGAATCGATCAGGAGATGGGGTTAAATCACGAGGATAAGTGCTGTTATTGACTCTCATAACACCACCCTTCTCCGTTAAAGCAGCCGGCGCTCTGATTCCATTACTAGTGGGTGGTCGGGTTGGAGATAGCATCAAGTTGTTTGCTTGATTAGTGGTGGTTGAAGCATAAGCAGGCAAAGTGAGAGGTGAAGGTGGTGGTATAAGACCTTCTGAATGAGTGCTGCTACGTCTTTCGAAGCTTGATGTTGAAACTGACGCCTCATCTGGAGATTCATTCATCATGTATTCAGGTTCAGGGGTTCCAATCATTCCTCTTAAACCGTCTTCATAAATCTTGTCGAAAATAGTATTGCCGCTGTTCATTATGTAGTCTTCAATTTTGTGATCCAAATGTTCAGCGGATTTGACAACACCACTATTGATTTCTTCAAGTTTTCTAATTCTACGCTCGTTTTCGACGGTTGTAGCGATTGCCGCTCGCTTCATGACAATTAGTGTTCTTCTTAAATCTTGAACGGTCTTTTCAAGATTTTGCATTGTCATTTGACGATTGCATTCACTCATGCGAGCATTTGATATGTCATCAACAAGCGCTTCAGTAATACTGCGGCATTCATCAGCTTCTAACGTCTTGAGTAGCTTCAAAGTAATATCATATACTAAGACCTTCTGAATGAGTGCTGCTACGTCTTTCGAAGCTTGATGTTGAAACTGACGCCTCATCTGGAGATTCATTCATCATGTATTCAGGTTCAGGGGTTCCAATCATTCCTCTTAAACCGTCTTCATAAATCTTGTCGAAAATAGTATTGCCGCTGTTCATTATGTAGTCTTCAATTTTGTGATCCAAATGTTCAGCGGATTTGACAACACCACTATTGATTTCTTCAAGTTTTCTAATTCTACGCTCGTTTTCGACGGTTGTAGCGATTGCCGCTCGCTTCATGACAATTAGTGTTCTTCTTAAATCTTGAACGGTCTTTTCAAGATTTTGCATTGTCATTTGACGATTGCATTCACTCATGCGAGCATTTGATATGTCATCAACAAGCGCTTCAGTAATACTGCGGCATTCATCAGCTTCTAACGTCTTGAGTAGCTTCAAAGTAATATCATATACCATTTCAGGTGCAGCATTAGAGGGAACAACGAA
Source organism: Mucor irregularis B50 (assembly GCA_000587855.1). Taxonomy (NCBI): domain Eukaryota; kingdom Fungi; phylum Mucoromycota; class Mucoromycetes; order Mucorales; family Mucoraceae; genus Mucor; species Mucor irregularis. The sequence goes on from KK076440.1 coordinate 139,527, forward strand.
CTGTTCTTCTAAAGCATCCATGTCAGACCATTCATCGTTTGCTGGAGGGTCACTAACAATTTCATCAGCAAAGGTGACCTTTCTTTTTTCATGAAGTCTTCCATTTCCACTATCGGGTGATGAGACTTCTAAATCATCAGCTTCACCAGCTGCTTCAGACTGTAGAGCTTTGATACGAGCGGACAGGTACGAAATTTCAGCTTCAATCAGGTCAATACGTTCGTCAGCCAAATCAATAGCTAGCATGTCCATAGGTTCACCAGTCATCTCGGCTGTCTCCTTTTCAGCCATGAAAATGCTCTTTCTCTCTTCCAGAAGCTCAATCTTCTCAGAAGCCAATCTTTCTCTTCTAAACAAAAGCTGTTCCATCTCAACAATTGCTTGCTTTCCTTGAATGTATTGATACAACATCTTGTCGAGTAATTGTTTCTTTCGTGATACACGAATGTGAACAGGGATGGGGTTTTTTCTTTTACGCTTGGGATGGAAGCCAGGTAAATTGCGCATTCCACCACGACGGGCAACAGCAGCAAAACTACCTCCAATGATGTGTGAAACCTTACTCAACAGATGGTCATCAAGTACGCCACCTTCGCGAACTGCTTTTTTAAGCATATCAGTGAGTTGCTTCAATTGACTAGTATTGATCAAAATTTCTTTATCACGGCGTTTCAAAGTCAACTTTTGAGCTTCGTGTTCACGTTCAAGTCTTGATTTGGCGTGATTAACCTCAGTATGTTGTCTTTGTAATTTAGAGATCTTTCTTTCTTGCAAAGCCATTTGTTCACGCACCCGTTCGGTTTCTTGTTTCATTCTCTTGATCATACGCTTCTTTTCCACCTTAAGGGTCTCTACATTTACTCGCAATGATCTCAATAAAGACTCATGCTGATTACGAGTTGATTGCATGTTCATAATTGTACGAGAATAGTTGCGCTTCAAATCATGGATTTCCAACACTAATTGCTTCATTTTGTTTTCATACACATGACGAGTTTCAATCAATTGTTGCTTTTCCTTCATTTGCATTGCAATATCAGTGCGGTTTGAGGCTGAAGCAAAACTTGATTTTGTCTTGGCCAGTGCACTATCACGTTCGTGTTGAAGTTCTGATAACTGAGCGTGCAAGTGAGAAATTTTGTCATCAAACTTGCGTCGCATGAATGTATACTTGTTTTCAGATTTCTCTAAGTGTGATACAAGTTCCTCCTTCACACGGATGTCTGATTGAATTTGATGAAGCAACTTGACCATTTGAGGGTTTTGTTTTTCACTACTACTCATCGCAGCCGCATAGTCCGCTTTCTGAACAGAGGAAGAAGTGAGTGATGAAGATGAGGAATTGTCGTCGTCGTCTAAGGAAATTCTGATTTTTCTGCTGGTAGTTTTAGATTGGTGGTCCCAAGAAGGAACAGACAACGCTTCGATCTCCATCATTAAATCCATATCGCGGTGTGAATCATCGACTGGCGAAGAGGAGGAGGTGTATACACCTTCGTCTGACTCTACGCGCTCGATCTGACTAGTTTTCTCGTACATGGCTTTTTCAGCTTTTTCAAAAGCTTCGAGTTCGTCTTCCCAGGATTGGGCAGCCTCTTCCATTGGTTTGATAAGGTCCAAGACTTCCATGCCTTTCTGGATTTCTGCCTTTGCTTTCGCGATGCTTTGTTTGATTTCGTCTTCATCAACGTAATTGTCTTCCTGGATATATTCTTCATCCTGTTCTTCATCTTCATGTTGAGTTCGGGTACTTCTGGAAGCATTAGCACGTCTCTTACGATTAGTCTTCAAGCTAGAGCTTTGAGATAAGACGGGAGCTATTCTGACTGAGCGCTTTGATTTTCGCGCAGTTATATTTGATGTGGTAGTACTGGAGTTAGCAGATGAATTCTTGACCCTTCTATTTCCATTACGTCTACTGCTCTGCTTATTATTATAGCGACGACGAGAAGATGTAGAAAAGGATTGTTCTGGTTGATAAAAAGTCGACCCAGAAAACGACATGGGATTGCTCCCACTCAAAGCCATTACAGGTTTGGTATTTTCGAGGAAAGTCAGGCGGTCACGGGTATCTGACAATTCGTTGGTTAGATCCTGAATTGTTTTTTGATATTGTGCAACCAACGGATGTGTCTTGACTGGGTTTTGTGAAACAGGTACTACCGCGTCGTCACCGGCGATATAAGAATTTGGGCGACTTGTCATAGCTAAATCATCTGTTTCCCCTGATTTGGCCATATGATTATCCATAAACTCCCCGAGTTCACGTTCCATGAGAAGTGTGTCGCGTTCACTTGTAACCTGTATAATATTAGTGGACATATCTTGGATGCGGTCTCTTAATCGTGCTACTTCGGAACGCAAAGCACGGACTTCATCATCACGCTGATAACTGGAATTATACATATTGTTGGCGCCGCTATGAGAATTCCGGCTTCCGGTAGACCTTCCATCACCACCAGACATATTTTCTGCTCTAGCGGAGGCCAGCTCAATCCTTAATCTTGCTAACTGTGCTCGTAATTGATTTACTTCAATAGACGAGCCGGCAAAATCCTGGTTGATTACAACTCTATTTTTAATGTTTCTTGCACGATTTGCGTATTTCAAAGTATTTAGCGTCTCCATAAAGTTAGAGTCAGATGGTGATACACAAGCCAGCATTAGCGTTTGACTGTTTCCTCCCAAAGAGTCTTGAAGCAAACGGGTCAACTTACTATCACGGTAAGGTACGTGAGCAGTTCGTCGAGCCTCATCGCCTAAAGCAGATATGACGTTACCAAGGGCTAAGAGACCCGAATTAATTGATATGCCTTCTTTGGCTCTATCGCCTTGTGCATTAGTACGTTTCAGCTAATAAAAGGAGTTAATTTACGTGAGTAATATTTGTTGTGTAGATTGATTCTTACTCTTTCAGAGCCAGCCAAATCAACAAAATGGAATTTACTAGTGATGGATGGCTCTTCCTGTGATTTTTGCTGCTTGAGGATTACAGAGAAAACAGCATGTGAACGTGAAGAAACAGTATTCATCTCAGTGGAACCAGTAGTACGGCAGAGAGAGCCCTTTGCCAAGAATGATAATAGCTCTTCCGGGTTATAACACCGTTCTTCTTTTACACCACTCCAGTATATGTTTCCCGCAATATCTTCACGAATGGTTACTTCAATACCAGGTGTTGTAGGGACACCGCTTTTTCTTTTACTGTGCTGAAGCTGAGGGCTAAGCAAATCGATTAATTCTTCATTATATAACTCCAAGAAAGAGACGTAAACTTCGTATTTAAATTCTTGATTAGAGTTAGACCTTTCCTCTAAGTCTCGGAACAACTGAAGAATACAACGTGGGACAATGCCTGTCAAGTTGTACAAATGATGAGAAAAAAAATAAGGAGGTGCACAGTCAAATTAGTTTTATACCTTCGTGTTCAGGGTTGATGGTGCTTTCAAGTCCTGTACCCATACTATAAGTCTTTCCTGAGCCGGTTTGTCTAGTTTTTTTATATAATAAAATTAGTGCTCGCGAAATAATAATTTGTTCGTGTTCTTTTGTTTACCCATAAGCAAGAATCGTGGCATTAAAACTATGTGTAAATAAAATAAAAAGTATCACTAAATAATGCCTTTATCTTACAAAATGCCCTCATTTTCTGCACTGATAGTTACCCTTCCATGAATTTTTCTAGCAGTGGGGAAGCTGCTTTTTCATATACTTGTTGTTGTTCAGACTCGTTACTGAAAACATAATCGTATGTAAAAGACTTGTCAGTGCCTACTAAAATCTGTGGTTCATTTGGGATAAAACTGATACATTCTGTACAGTTTGCCAGCTGTTCTTTTTGCGTTAAAGGCCTAACTCTGAGACCAACTCTTTTAAATATGGCAAATAAAAATAAAGTTTTGTTGTGAGATTCAAGATGTTACGGAAGTAAAAGTAGATGATGGAGCTAACCTCACAGCTGTTGAAGTCATCGCAATGAAATGAGTAGGTCGCTATAGTTTGATTTTTTTACTCTTGTTTAGGCTGAGAGAGGTAAAGTAAAATTATTAATATCTTTTCCAAATTTGAGTGATAGCCTCCGAGAACAAAGAAAACAATAGAGAAAAAAATCGTTTTCAATAAAATGGAACGAAAGAGATGAAAAGGAGGAAAATGAAATGTGGACAAAATCTTTAAAGCTACTGTGACACAAAAAAGCAAATAAAAAGCGAAGGTATTACATACCTGAACACTTGACTCAGCTATCATTACTTCATATCAAAATGCAGCCCTTCAGCTACGTCCGGAGGAATTCTAAATCCTGATTCAAAACAATCTCTCCATCAGCGCGCACAGCGGTGGCAATCTTTGAACAGATCGACAAGACGAAAATCCACAGCTGGTTTTGCATAGCAGGAATAAATCAAGCTTTAGCATAGTCAAACAATTGGGAGCAAGTTGTTTTTAACTGAGCTGAGGGAGACTTGAATTCTATATTGATGTTTTTGAGGCTGATAGTATGCATTATTTGACTCAAAAGAGCACTGATCACTTTACGTATTTGTTTGCTCGTACGAAGTAATTGTCAAGTGTATTCATAAAACTGCTAAAGGAAAGTGAATCTATGTGTGTCTAAGTCCAATGATATATTTATTTTCTTGTATGGGATAATACGTTGACCCTAAAAATTTTGTCTTGATGGAATCTAGAGTCATCTTAAAGCAGAAATTTGGTTAGACTATAACTGTAAACTCAGTTGAATCTTCTTTACTCGTTACTTTTACCTACATCTTAGAAATCATGTCCAGCAAAAAAAGTTAAGGATAAGTCGTCTCCGAGCAAGCATACTTATAGAGCATGTTTAGAAGATGTCGCATGTATGGAAGAAAGGTCTTTGCTCTTGAACGAGTAATGCACTGAAATTTAAGGTACAGTTGATTTAAAGTAAAAAAACCTGATTTGTGGAAAATAACCCCGTACGTAATGTAAAATCAGGTCGAGCATTCCAATTGGACACTTCATCCGGATCGGAAGCTTATTTTAGTAGTTTGCCTCAAATTAAAATAGTTGAATTGAACAGAAAATGATTTGGTTTATTGATATATGAGAGGGAAATAAAGAAGTTTTATTATGAAAGAGTAAGTCGGAAGAAAAGGATAATACATAAATGAGAAGTAAGTAAATTTGGGTGTTACATATTAAGAGATTAGTGGCAAAAGTACTAGATTACAATTGGAAGCCAAGGTCGTTAGCTGCAACCTTTGATTTTTTATCAATCCATTCGATAAGACCATATTGGGCTCCTCCACCGTTGTTGTTGGGAGCTCCAACCCAGCCGAATAAATTGTCATAAGTATTTTGGAAGGTCCAGCCAAAAGACCAACCGGGGGATCTTTGTGTGATGGTACGATCCCATTCTAAATCGTATTGAATGAATTCACGGTAAGCTAAAATACGTTTGCTGAGGGTATCGTTGTTGAAAAGTTTTTTGACAGTTTCAGAGATATATGATTCAAATGTGGCACGGAGATCGGGGTTGCTAAGGAAACCATTGATCAATACAGCATTAGGGTTCTTGGCAGGGTAATCCTTGTAAGAGAATTGAAGACTATCGACGGGCATATTGATACCAAGAGTACAGTCATAGTCTTGACCAAGATAATACCACCTGTTGTTGTTTGCGTAATCTTTGTAAGCGCCAATATTGGTTTGCATCTCCCAGTAGCCATCCCAGCTTCCACCAAGGTACTCCATAACCATGAAACGAAGGAATTGGTCAATATCGAAAGACTTGTCAAACTCTTGAATAGCTGCGTTGTCTTGGAGATTCAATTGGCTAAATTTGACAGCAATCTCATGGACGGCTTCGGAACCCTCAGGAGAGCCCTTGCTAGGCTTGAAAGAACCGTAAGAAAATTGGTCTTGCATAACAGCGAAACTGGCACCAGTGGAACCGTCATAAAGTGGACCCATTTGAGCAGGAGGTTGACCATTATAGAACATAGCAGAGATATAAGAGTAAGACTTGACATCGTCCAGCATGTTGAAAGTACCAAAAGCTTCACCATTGATATAGTAACGAATCATATTGGCTTGATTAGCATGAGTACCCATAGCGCGGAGAACATCTGCATAAAGCTTTTCTCGCATTTGAGTAGGGTCTTCTTCCATGTGACGAATCTTGAAGTTGAAACGATTGTTAATAGTATCTCCAGGTGAAAGAGTCCATCTCCAATTTTGCTTTGCAGGATTGTTCTTTTTGCCAGCACCAGAAATACTCAAGGTAACGTTGCTAAAAGTTCTGACGTAGTCTTTTCCGACCATAGTAAGTTCAACAGTGACTTTATCCTTAGGTACTTTTTCGATGAGATTATCTAGTTGAGCTTTATCACCATTTACGAAAATTGAAGGGATATAATTTGTGTCGAAAAGGTCAGGATTTTCATCACCACGTGTCCATTGCTTGCCATTATCCAAAGGACGAGGAAGGGCAGGGATATTAGCATAGGTTATAGGGCGTCCAAAGAAATCATTGTAAGTGCTAATTCCAGAAGGTACTGGACGAGAGAATTCCTCTTGCTTTCCGTCAGTGATATAGCTATAGGTTTGAGCATCACCGACTTCAACAGAATTGCTGTAAAAAGGCACATTAAGATCGGTATGGTAAAGGTCACTGATTTGACCATTTACGTTGACTTGAACGGATTTTGCACCGGGAGAAACGACATTAAATTGAACATATGCGGCCTCTGCTGATGCAAGCAAGACAGCAGCGACAGTGAAAAGAGAGAATTTCATTTAATTCAAAAATAATATCTTAATGAGGGAAACGAAAAACAAAATCTGTTAGAATTCCACTACGTATTTATATAAATTGTAAATAGATTTGGTCTTCAATCGGCGCAATAAATATAGAAGTTTAATGTTCCAAAATTTAAAAAAAGAAACAAAAGTAGTTACATCTAAAAAGGGGTTGTGGAATACAGGATCATAAACTAAATGAGCTTATATCATTATTATTGGTCTATGCACCCGCTGATTCTAATAGCAATGCCACTGACAAAACATGATAATTTTTAATAACTCTACAATCGATGTGTTTTCGAGAGGTGAAATGAAACCGTGTTCAGAACCAGAAGTCAATTGAACAACAGTTTCGCGCGAGCAAGTGAATTCAACGAAGGAAAGAGATATTGCCTTGCTCTTTTAATAATGTGATCGTTACTTGGTATCACCTTGTTTTGAAAGTACACAATTATACCCGTTTAAGCTTTCGTTTACTCAATAAAAGCGAACGTTAAGATTTTGCGAGTGTTTGTTCCATCAGAAGCTAAGATCGCAAGTATTCATACTACCTGATCAACGTTGTTCTCGTGAATCTCTTTATTGTTATTTTTACTATTATAAATAGGTGCTTGAGAATTTTTTTATATATTTCAGAGTAAGAGCCTATAGAATGCTTTGAAAACTGGCATCATCCTATTTTTGACTTCAGCATTCCCATTCAAGAGTTAATGCTAGAAATCCCCGAAAAAACCTGACACAAACGCCTGCACAATTTCTGCTTTCTTCCTACAACCCATTTTGCACATTGTACAAATGATATTAACTGACAGAAATAATTCCAGTTCAAAAATAGCTTATGTATTTATATGGAGACGCACATATGCATTTATACGAAATATAGGCCACGCTATGAAGATGTAACATTGCTATCAAGAGGTATTGTTCCCAACTTTCTCAATTTTATAACCCCGGGAAAATGGTAAAAATTTATGGCTCCATTATTCTGTACTTTCCCCTTTTTTATCTTGTTTAGATTGATGAGGAAAGTCAGATACTTTATTTTTAAAAGTTTAGAAACTTCCTTTCTATTCTGATATTTCAATTGACGAAATTAATTTCAATCATACTTTCAAAGTGGTCCTTTCAAAATGGAGTCAAACTGTGCGCTTATTTTTCTCTCTCTGTTTACCGGGTAGACGGAATGCAGGATAAGAGGTACAGAATCTGGTTAGCGATGCAGAAACGCAAAATTTACATATCTGGCAATTGATTTCTATTATTATCCATGACTGCAAATATTGTCATCATTTTAACATTGTTGTGATACCTACAGCGGATATTGAAGATTCCAAGGCATAAGGTACACACAATGAAACTAACTTCAATTAAGAGAACCTGATAACAAAATACTAATACAATGAGATTCTCATTTGTGTGATTGGTATAGTGTATTCTCATACTGATCTCAATACAATCAATCTTCGATACAATCAATCCCATCATTGAGTTCGTAAACACTGGTCCTGGCTCAACCATGAATGTGAGTGATCATATCATCTCCGTACCCACAGAATCACCCTATACAGGAATCGCATCTCTTTAGACAACGGTATTATTTATAGGTAATACCGCTGGCTAATTTTACTTGTGTTTAAACCTTTTTTTGATACTCGTGGGGTTTGATGTAAAAAGACGTTTCCGTTCCATACAGACGATTGCATATTGTTCAGGAAATGAAATTAATTTATTTGCTGTAACGTGAATGCCAGTTGTGGAAAATAAGGAAAAAATCTTAATCGAAAAAGTTTATATTGAACATCCTCTTACTACTTTTATTATTATGAAACCCAGTCAATACTAACTACTTAGAGGGAGGAATATTTTGCATAAACAACTTTGCTTGCGCTAATAGTATTAACCTCAAGTCCTTCCGCGATTTGCTTTCAATTGCGTCTTCTCCATCGGCGTGTACGGCAGTTCGTAGTTCTTCTCTCCTTGCCTCATTATGGTCACCACCAAATACGACAGCTGCGTAACACATCCGAATTGTTTTATCCAGGCCATCGTCCTCAGCATCCGCACCTGTGATAAAGCCTTGCGTTAGACGTTTCAGTTCTGATAAATCTTGAAGAAATGTATGTAGCTCAGGTTCTACATTCTGCGTAGATATAGAATTTGCGCTACACAAGGTCTCAAATTGGGATTTTTCAATTTTGGATTCCTTGATCATTTTCATGTACACTTTTGCATCATGGACGTTACGAAGTGTTGACTTTACAATCTACAGATTTTAGAAGAATGATGAGATAATGCTTATCAAGCATGAAACACAGGGGCATACCTCCAAGTAAGCGCGGTAAGCTTGCTGGTAAACTTTTTTGTCGTGCAAAACCATATTTTGGGCACGTCTGAGTTTTCGATACAAGTGTTTGAGAGTCTGTGTATCATTGGATTCTTTTGCTAGATCAATTAAAAATAGGGTATACTTGCTAATATATTCATAATGCTTTCCTGGCCTAAAGAAAAATAAATACAAGGAAAGTGGTATGCTATCTCAAACTTACAGTTCAAATCCTTGTTTCCAAATTGTAATATATGTCTTTGTAATAACTCTGAGGTTGAATAACTTTAATAATTCCTGCTTAGCCTTTTCAACATTACGATATATGTGGAAATACATCCAAGACATCTAAAAAAAAAAGTCAGTAAAGAAAGCTAACAGCAGTAATTAAAAGTTTTACCCTGTATATTGCCCTATGCTGCCAATTCTTGCTGTCTACACCTCTAATTTCCAATAGTCTTTCAAACACCGAATTGTAGGCATGAGCAGTTTCCAAAGGCAGATGAGTTGATTGTGAAAGTAGTTCTTGTGATATCGCAGAATTAGTAATGTCTGCGCTGGTTCCAATGAATACAATGTCTGGATCGGAGTCTTGTGCCGTAATAGGGCTTTTGTGCAGTGCCTTTTCATTCGCAAGTAGTTCCAAGACATCTTTGGCTTCTAATTTTCCATTATGGAGGTATTTTACTAAATAGGAACAGAAAATATAAATAGGTTCAAACTGTTGATCTTGCTTGCTCTTCCTGAATTTTGTTCAGTGTGTACGTTGCAAGTACCAATCAATGACCTCCTGTAGACCAAGGTGTTAGTTTATTTTTGCCTCCCCGAAAGCTTAAACGATTTTGAATTACCCTTGGTGGCCTTCCGATTTTCGTCAAACATTTTCCTGTCATGTAATAACATCTATCATATAATAATTCCGTCAGTTTCACATAAATATACTCTGATCAATGGGAGTCGCACCTCCATTCCAAACGATCCTGGACTTTAAAACGAAGTGCCTTGTTATACAAAATCGAAGCCAGTTTATAAGCTGACTCGGTCGAGGGCTGCTGCGAATCTAAAAGTGTAACTGTTCCATCTGTTTTTAGTATACGCCTTACAGATCGCGGCTTCAAAGCTTCCATTTTCATGGGAGCAGAAGCAATTGAGTAGAGCAGGTTGCCAAAGTTGATGAACAGCTCATTTTTTGCCAGCTCTTTCGCAGTTTTCGAATCTGCAAGATGAAGACTTCTTAAAAATGCATGGCAAGCTTTCTGCAGACCGTTGTTAGTAACAGGAATACACTATAATTGTGGTCCACTTACGGTTTGATATTCTCCTATCAGGCTCTTATTTGCCTGTATATTCGAAGCACTCCAATTTAACTCTTCTTCAGCAAGCTGTTGAAAGCAAGTGCCTAATTCACACCAGCCGTCCGCATCATTAGGGCTTAGCACAAGGTGGGACTAAAAATACTTTGTTTAGATGGGTTCAGTTGGGTTTACCAGAACATTTCTTACCATAAACTCCTCTGTAGCTTTTTTAAGATCGGCTTTAGTTTTATCGCTAATTATTCTTGCCCTATTTTTGTACTGGATGCGCAAAGTTTTCCCCCTGATCCAAAATATACGATAATATACCGCTACGTTTGAAAAAAGTAGTGAGATTTGTGTTGCTTTAAACAAATTGATAAATGATACGTACAGGATGTAGCAGATTTCTTTGCACAAATATCTGTTATTGGCATGATAGCGGTTCGCAGTACCTGATCGAGCGACGAGCTTAGTTCTATATCACTGTTTAAATAAGATTCGATGACATCCTTATTGCTCTTGACCATAGAATTAGTCAATGGAAGATCCTCAAATAAATCAGTGATTGCTTCAATGACGTCTTTCAAGTCTGATTTTAGAAGTGAGCCACTTTCTAACTTCTCAACGCAAGAGTCAACAACTAAAGCAAACAATGCCTCGGAAGCTTTTTGATCAAGATCGATATGTGTACAGTGATGCTCTTCAATAGGATGAGATTCAACCTAAAAAATATAAAAGTCATACCGTTAACTATACTTTTAGTTCAATGTGAGCGAGAAACACAAAGTGTTTGACTTACTGAAGTATGAACACCGTATATGCAATGATAGCATTGATAAATTTCTTTCCTGAATAATGACCCGTTTGCTCTTATCAATGTATTCATCAAATGGTACAAGTAAACGTCTAGATCCCAATAAAATTAGTCCTAGTATGCACATCATTGTCTCATTACTTACTGTTGGCAACACCACATATCTCTCTCTCGCCAAGATCGTCATGCAAGTCGTGCAGTAATTTTGCCCAACTTGACAATAGTTCGTTCGCACTGGCGTTTCCATCGCCCCCAATGATACGCTGGCATAAATGCGATTGCAAGACCCAGGCTTTGATGACAATACTGTTGAATCCACTAGATCTTGTTATTTTGGACGGTCTATGGACAGGAACCTCCGGGTTGGTGAAGTTGTTTACGAAAGGCACATAGTCAGAATGTCTAAATGTATAATATATAGACATTCGCAGAAGAATCACCAAGTAATCAGCCAGATTTTTGTTGATCCCAGGAGGAAGCCAATCTGCATCGATTAGTCCTGGTTAGTAAATAAAAAAAATATCACTACTCAAAACAAGCCAAGGTACCTTCAGAATTTTTCTGTTGTATTAATGAAATCATATTGTCCGTCAGGTTATTGATTTGACTGAGTAGCTTGATAAAGCGGGTGTCTTCATTTCTACTCAAACTAGGTATGTTTGATCCGTTGTTGTTCTTACCGTAGCTCACCAATTGTTCCATAACGAAACAAAACATACGCATATAGCAGTTCCAAGCATCTAAATTTCGATCCATTTTTACATAAGCGGTTGCAAGCATGTCTATCATTTGAATAACTTCGTTCAATTCAGTTATTTCACTAGCGTCTAATTTCGATTTAACTGTTGGTTCCAAATCTTCAATCACTCCTTCAAAATCCTCTGCATTTAACTTTTGTTTTGACGTTGCGAATAATTTGCCCACGTGTAGTAAGCTCAGTTTGCCTTCAATGCTTTTTAGATCTATCTTAGAATCGTACATACTATACAAAACATAATTTTAAGTTGACGTCCCTGACTGAATTTTGTATTTTCTTACCTTTTCAAATCAATTCTAATGGGTTCCTTAAAATATTGGTTGGAAGATTCTAAAAGTTCGCGACATTTAGTGTACCAAGAGTAAGAGCCTTCAATATCATCTGTACATTGAGCAAATTTGCCCTTGATAACCAAGTATCTCAACTTTAATATACATTCATCCAAAGTCTTTGGCTCCTCGGTCCTGTTTTCACTTGTCCCAAAAAAGAAAGTATCCAGGGAGGATTCAAACATGAAACGCTCAAGTAAATTGATCCAATATTGACATTGGTCAATAAGACCTTCAATTGCTTTCATTTTCGATGACTTGATTGATGAACTTGATGTTTTTCTTCTACTGTGACTTCCTGTTGTTGCTTGATTGCAAGATTCTTCAGCAATAGCCATGTTGGCTCTAATCAATTGATCCGTTAAATATTCACAGATTCTTGTTATCAACTACAAGGTCAATGGTTAGAAAAGACCTCAATATCGTTTAAATTGTTGGCATTGTATACTAACGTTCTTGTTTTCTAAATCGGAAGTTGCTTTGCTTGATAGAATTTCATCCACAAAAGTTATACCAAGAGCATTGATAGTGTCTACAACCAGCTCCAGCAGCTCATTGTCCATTATGGAAGGCGTTTCGTTTTGGTCTTCAATCGGATCATTCTTTATAATTTCCTGTATCAAACTACATAGACTATCTATTATACCAGAATTGTTGCTATTCAATTTTTGTACAAAGCTTCTGATTATGGCTGAGGGCGTAGTTGGGTTACTGTCTGTTGCTGTTGCCGAAGATTTAGTGAATAGTGTCAGATTTTTTCGCTTGACATCCCCAAACAAACTCGAATTATTTCTAAAAATGGAAAAATTAATTAAAAATAGTAACTTAAATGAAAAGCATCAGATAACCTACTTTGAAGAGGAGCCCGTTTTTGTTTCCACATCCCAACAATATGAGCTATCCAGTTCTGATATTTTATTGTCGAACCATTCCCAAAACTTGCATAGTGAAACATCCTCTTTTGTCTTACATCCATACCAAGGGGATGGGCGGCTAATTTCTGGAATGCTTTCGACCTTGTCGTAGAAATCTTGTATTTTCTTTGTGAATTGATTTTCTTCCTCCAGCATTTTAAGCCGCGATGTTTCCTCGTTCGCAATTTTTTCGCGTTGACGCTTGGATGCTCTATTAAAAATTTAATGCCTCGATAAGGGTAAAGCAGTAAGCACATTTTATTTTACCTTAGTGAAAGTCTCTTTTCTTCAGCCTCATCCTCATCGTTTTCGGAACCCTCTCCATTTTCGCTATCATTGCCATCATTTTCCTTACGTGATTCACCTTCGTTTTCTTCCTCCTCTCTTTTTCTCTTGAGTGATTGTTGGTCGCTCACTTCTGCCATCTCTACATCAGCTTTCTCCTCCACAATCGATACAGTGCTTTCTTTGTTATCATCAGTGCTTTTATCAATGGCATTGGGCGAGTCTTGTACAGGTTGTGAAGATATATCATTCAAGGGAGTCTTTTCAGTTTCCATATCAGAACTGGCGATATTCTGCGCAGTTTCCGATGGATTTGCTGCAACTTCATCTATTTGCATAGTGCTCTCTTTGGGTTGCTCCTCCTCCTCCTCTTCTTCCGTTTCCAAATTAATATGGATCAGTCTGTTAATAAAAGAAGTACTGGCCACTCGATTCTGTGTTTTCCCATCGCTCTCTTTTTGTTCGTTCTCAGCAGTCGCTGTTGTGTCCACAGAGAGGCTTTTATACTCTCTCAAAAGTGACTTAATCAGCAATGACCATCTTGGCTTTTCCAAGCTGACAATCACCAGGTCTAAAGCACTTTTATCATCATCCAATTCTGAATTATCTTCATCTTTCCGCACATTGTCTTGGATATTGCCCCTTTGCTCAATCTTTTCCAATAATTCTGATCCCAAGCTCCAGTCCTTCACTTGATCCATAATAACAACGAGATATGATTTGCAAGTATAATAATCTCCAATTTCAAACAGTACCTATAAAAAATTAGGTATTTTACTCAAGAGTTGCTTGATCCACACTCACCTTGCAAAGGCCCTCCAAGCACTTCCATTGCATTGGTGTGAAACGCCTGCTTTTAATAACTTCTGAGGCATCTTTAGGTTGTAAAGCGTGTAATTTCAGAATTCTTTCATTGTTATCCACATAAACACCGGTTTCGTATGCTAAGCGTGCAAATCTCAGTTTCTTTAATGTGTGTGCAAGATGTCCAATATGATACCATAGTGTATACTCGGTCGGATCAATTTTTACAGCCTACAAATGCAATGACAGCTTAGAGGAGAGAATAAGGAAAAAAAAAACTGTTAAAGTCGAGTGTACCTGCAAATAATACTTCAGGGCCTCGCTTGCAACGTCTGTATTTTTTGAATCGGCGTAAAATTCTTCTTCCAGCAGAGAGGCATAATTTTTAAACACTAAAAAGCGAAGAGTTGATAAAGGTGACTCCTCGACATGATCGGCGTTGCTTCCACTCTTTTTGTTCTAAAAAATTTCTGCATTAGTTCTAAATCACTTCAATACCGCCATCGCTTATATTACTGATTTGGGCTCTTTCTTCACTAAAGACTGTGAAGCCAGTTGTTGGTACATTTCTTTCGCTTGATCGAGCTGGCCCTTTTGATGGCATTTTAAAGTTTCCTGATATGTCTCAAGAAGACGCTCCACCTACAAAAGAGAACATTAGCTGGAACACTTCGGAATACCAAACGAATATTGAATTACTTGAATTTCAACAGCGTCTTTAGTGGAGGCGGTGACACCTTTGTTGAGAGTACTCCAGTTACCCTAAGATCTCAGGTTAATAAAACACGTCCATATTGTCAAAGAAAAAGGAGTTGTAATTAATGAAGTGGTACCATTTCAACAACTATTAAAAAGTCTATAAAAAATATACGTTTATTGTGAGGTGAAAGAAAGAAAGAGTTTGTTGTAAGGTAAGTATATAAGCAGAAAGCGGATCGTCAGAAAAGACGGTCCCAGAAGTTAGTCAAAAGTGGGTCGTGATTAAATTTGATGCGTGAGGGTTTGCATTAAAACGCGATTATTTCCCTGGATAGTAATGCTTTCTGCCTGAAACCTCATTATATCTCTAAGTTCAAGATGTAGGTGATTGATCATTGTCGCAGCAGGTACTTCGATAGGAGGCACATCAAACATTTCTTTCAACTTTTCTACCTGGTTTTTGAAATCGTCTAAAGATATCAAGTGGTCCGTGTCTTCACCATCGTGGTGGCTCGCACTGTGGTCATCTTCATCCAGCTATTAACTTTTGTGAGAAATAATGTTATATCAAATATTTGTGTATCCCTCAATTTACCTTTAATAATAGGTTATGTAATAAATCACTCCATTCGAACGCATTAATCATCACCACCTCACATCGAGACGTGAATAAAAATTGGAGAAGTGATGAGAACATATTCCATACGGAGAGTCCAACATTTCCCGACTAAAAAAAAAGTTTGTGTTAATATCTGTAGTTTACACTAAGGTATAATTCATCTTACTGCAAACAAAGTCGAAGGATCTATCACACTGAGCAATCTTCGCAACGCAGGCCAGATAGTTAACCAAAACGTTGTTGAGTTCAGAATATTGTTATTTCCTTCCGAAGACATGTGCGTGGAGCTTCCACACCTCAGTTTGAGAAGAACATATGCTTTCAATAAGAGAAAGCACTGGAGAAGCTTTTCATTGGCGGGGCTATATGCGAAATTGTTGTCAGGCAATTGAAAGTCAACATCAACTGTGTTGAATGATTTGACTATCAGCGACGTCAAAAAGCTCTCATAGCCAAGGATATCGCACAAAAGGGTATCCTCACCTTCCTTCAATAGTGTCAGAATAAACCAATTGAAGAAGCGAAGACTATCAATAGCTTCATCGACCTGATTAAAGACAATTTACGCATTAGTATGTTTAGCCTTTTTTCTTTCCTTCATTCTTTTTCGCATACCTTTAACTGATTAAGAATAATAGCTATCTGCTTAGAATTGTTTGCGCACAATTTTACCAGCAATTGCGCTGTACAACTGTAAACCTTAAAGTCCTTCTTGGTAAACTGCTGTCCATTTGTCGATCTTTTCAAGTAGCCTGCAAATAAGTATAATAGTGGATGCAGTTTACCTTCAAAGTAGTGATTACGTTGATGTCCATAAATCATATCACCTAACACTGTTGCTTCCACTTTGGTATACCAGATCTGACCACTTGGTTTCTCATCCCAAAGAATCACTTGAAGCAGTGTTAGCATGGTATCTTTGTTTGGCCTGGCATTAATAACGTAGTAATTTTTAAGTTCTTCGATGATCATGTCTACAAAAACATTATCATGTTGTGTGCCTGGAATTGAGGAGATTGCTGAATAAGCGGCCATCAACTTCACTAAACTTTCTGCTTGTATTGTGCAATTTTGAAGACCATGCTTGAATAGAGACTGTATGGGAGGCAGTAAGATAGAGTGATGATAAGGATGTTCTTTCAGCAATATAGCAGACATTGTAAATACAGGGTTGATGTTCCAATCAGAGCGTCTCCATTCCATAGTGTGCTTTATCAACGCGTTAATGAATCCGGCGTAATCATTTAAAATGTTTTCAGAATATGGATGAGTGTGAACAGTTTCGACGTAGCGACTGGTATTATGCAAAACAGTAGAGAAAGATCTACGATCCATTTGCTGCTTCATTAATTTATCGATGACATCTCGCACAGGCTGATCTCGTAAATAAATGATCTCTCCTCTAATATCTTCATCAGGGATTATATCGTCGGGGTCAATTACAGTTCGTAAAACGAAAAATAGATCAACATCACCACTGTTAGAATCAGACGCTGTTTGGTTTTTAAACATCAATACGAATAAGCCAGCGACAGCAAATCGCAAAAACGCATTTTTGAGAAATTGTTTTGCTTTCAAGAACACTGGTTCAGAGTTCCGTACACCAGTCTTGGTCATGAGTTTACCTAAAGCAAGGATTTGCTTGGAAAGAACCATTGCCGTTAAGTGATCAGATCGTCGTAAAAGACATTTTAGTATCTCAAGGATGAGCAACTTGTTTTCTTCACTTATTTCCTCCGTCAATAAATCAATGATTTGTTTCATGCAACTGACAATATCTTGCTCGTATTCTCTTTCCAAAATATTATGCTAATGTTGAATAAATCAGTAACAATGTTCGTCTAAATATCAATTAAACAAAAGGAATACCTTGTAAACTACAATTAATACGATTTCAAGCCATGCCTTCAACATCATCTGCCCAAGTTTAGTCATGTCTATTCCAGAGTTCATCATTTTAAGCACAACATCAATGAAGTGAACACCGGGGCTGCTATTTTCTGACAAGTTCACTTTGTTCTGTTCCACGGAATCAGATGCCAATGTAGCGACGGTTTCCGCAGGCAAAGGGGCAAAGCTGTCCATAATTTTTTTCAAACCTCTGACACAGGCCAACATAACCGCAACACGCGAAGGACTCTTAGGGTTGAAATTCAAGGGACCAAAGTCAATAGTGATTTCTCCGCCATCATTGAACAACTGACAATCCTGGAAATCCATTTGCTGAACCAATATAAACTTCAGTCTTGATATTTGCGAAGGCTCTATACTAAGATGATTGCTCAGCATTTGAAGAGCAAGGGTCAACATAAGCACTTTCACATTCTCCGATTCAGCCGTCTGTTGGTCGTGTTGGTGGTTTGAGAGACCATCACCATTGGAGGCACCACTTGCTCCCTTGATGTACTCATTTTCTGTAGGGGAGGAACGAGTAAACTCATCCAAAATGTCGATAGGGGTTTTCATTTCCAAGGCCTCCAACAAAGACTCCCATTGCAACACTTGCCAATCGGGGAATAGAGCATTCAATTGAATCATCAAGCTTACAAGCGACATTCTTTGCCGATCCGTCGCTGTCAAAAAATAGGCTTCCCAACAACGAAATGCAGAGCGAAGATGTAAAGTTCCAAAAGTACGAGTCAGTGCATATGCTTTGGAACGTACGTATTCCTATAAGAAGGTGGGGAAGATAATGTTAATGAATAAAATTCGTTGCTATTGAAAATTACACACCTCTTTATCCCATAAACAGCCAACAAAGTAACTAAAAACCGGGCCCAAATGAGACAGAAGCTTAAGCCATTCAGTTTGGAAAGCAGCATCCATCTTTGTAAAAAGCCCAAATAAGTTATCGAGACCTTGATATCTAAAATCCAGGGCATGAGTAAAATAAGAAATGAATAAGTAAATGAACTTGAACGTACCTAACTTCCCAGTTTGCATCTTCAAATACTTTGAATACAACCGCTTGGAGATACCTCACATCAACACTGATCAGTTTCATGAGCAGTGTCAAGTTGATACTACTCAAATAATCATATGTTGGAGAGAGCAACTCCCAAACACTACAACATGTGTTAGTAAAACAATAGTCGCGTTAGCCTTTTATTGAGATACTTACAATGGAATCAACTGAGGCATGCACTTTTTGATGAAATCATCCATGTCTTCAATACAATATCCCCAATGACATAATCCATAAAACATTTTGACAACGTCTTCACAAACATTTAATTGATCAAGCTCTAGACACGATAACATGCACCTAATAATAGGATTTGTTTCATCTACAGGCATTGTTTTACTTTCTCCTTGAAGAGCGTTTCTCTTACTTTGACTAAGATAAAACAAAATTGATCAGTAAAATTAGCACTCATATGAACACCAAAAATCCTTACGAAATATTTGCTACATGATCACCGACGTGAGGCACAATCCCTATCTCTGAAATATTCTCAAGAGGACAACCGAACGCATAGCATGATAATGCAGAGGAGTATTTCACAAACTCTTGAGCGCCTCTTAAACTGTTATCAGAAATGTTTTGGTTTCCATTGAGTGCACTAAGATTGTCCAGCACAGCCTCATTCAAATATCCAACGATATCTGCAATTGCTGTACGAGGTGAAGGGACATTCAATACATTAACAATTTGAAACCATATCACCTTCAAAAACTCAGCAACAATATCCAATGGCATATTGGCCGTAACAATTAGCTCGGCAATATGTTGTAATGAGATAGTAGGTATACCAGTACTACCAAAGTAGAAGTCAGTATCTGATATTAAACCAAATTTGTATATAATTACCCAGAGTGTACGACCAGAGTCAACCAACGCATACCTCGAGCCATACTGTCTTTATTGCCAGCAGAAAACTGAGAGGTGATGATATCCAAGGGGTGCGTTGATGCTTCTGGGGGTGACGAAGACCCAGGCACTTTGGAGATAGTGGGTCGAGTAGAGCACATTTTCGCTAATTGACGAATATCAACAGGCTCCTTGTCCTAGTTATGAAAATACAGTTAAATCGGATCATTTAATCTACACAAACTCAAGAAAATACCTGTAAGACACCAAGACCGTTGAAATCCATATGAGTATGGTCCAGCCATTTTTGAATTAAAGGATCAAGAGAGGAAAATGTGATTCCATTTGTTTTAAGCTTCAAAATATATCCAATAAGTTGTTCATATTTTTGCAACACATGTTTCTAAAGCAGCGTTAGTAACTGTCTAATGAAATGTACAATCTAAAACATACCTTGGTATTACTTGGCTCACTCCAGTTAGGAACTTCACAATTTTCACGTTTACTGTCAATGATGGCGTCCATAGCATTGTACAGCATCTCTGTATAAGCGTTCTTGTCCATATCATGAATGGTTTCTAACCAGCGCATTACATATCTGTCTTTTAAAGCAGCACGCGTAGTCACATACATATTACTGGCACCACTACTGACACCAGCGGTGGTGTTGTGGAAAAATGCACTTTGACGTTGTCGATCTGTGCCATTTGGACTATTTTTCATACGGGATAATAATGCAGCCTGGGCCCACTTGTTTTGTTGCTTGTGATGCGACATTGCACTTTTGTTATGAGAGGTGAGTTCTGCGTGGAGTGTCAACAATCTTTCGTCTTCATCAAGTACCCAGGAAACAATAGCATGAACTAACCGCTCCATTGTATAACCTGTTAAAAATGGATCCGGCCAACATCTTCTAACCAAAAGGAGTAAACCGCATTCATTTATAGACAAGTCGGCATCTTGTAAACATGCACCAATGGAATTGATCAAGGTTTCAACAGTGGAGGAACAATCAATAGCATATGGGACAGGGAAAATGCATTGCACAGCCTTTTCCGATACTTCAGCTAGCTGTGATTTGTTATTTTCTAAACTAAACAAGATCGGAGAAGCATCGAATCTCTCAAAGAGACCAAGGTTCCGCATTTGTTGTAAAAACAGTTCAGCAGTCTTTCGACTCTTAAAATTTAGGTTTGTCATGACCCATGAAAGCAATACAGAGCGATCCAGGTTCTGGCTAGGGGCGAGTCCCTCACTAAATTCGTCATCTTCATCTTCCCATACATTGTATGGACTAGCCGTAACTTGCAAAAACCCTCGAGCATCGCCTAAAGAACGACGATTATCCATAGACGAAGATTGAACCACGGAGCTGCCACTAACAAAGGAGGTAGTCAAACATTTCATCATTGCACCAAGGTGGCCTAAATATTCCTCTTTACTTAGAATACATTCATCCACGTCGTGTTCCTGATTGTTATAAAAGTCATTAAGGAAAGTAGAGCCTCTACATCTCCCAGACTTGAGATAAGATATACAGAATTGAATTGCTTTTGATAAACAGGGACAATGGTTTGCGCCGTCCCCATTACCAACAGATGGGCTTGCGTTTGAAGTGGACTTCAATTCAGACTGCTGATGGCTAGTCACGGTCAAGAGAGGATCATCAGTTTCGCGGTTTATGATAACACAACCCGCTTTCACACCGTTATTCAAGATGTTTTCTTGTAACATCAAGATATTTGCCATAGTTCCTATCTCTTCGTAACTCCTTCCTTCAAGAGAATCCTCTGTACGAGGTAAAGAATCTAAGTAGAATTCTTGTAGACTTTCGGATAGATCGATTTGATTAATTTTTATATCAGTTTCCAAAAATTGTTGATTCGGTGTGCATCTTTCAAATACGTACACACTCATCTCCCAGACTTGAGATAAGATATACAGAATTGAATTGCTTTTGATAAACAGGGACAATGGTTTGCGCCGTCCCCATTACCAACAGATGGGCTTGCGTTTGAAGTGGACTTCAATTCAGACTGCTGATGGCTAGTCACGGTCAAGAGAGGATCATCAGTTTCGCGGTTTATGATAACACAACCCGCTTTCACACCGTTATTCAAGATGTTTTCTTGTAACATCAAGATATTTGCCATAGTTCCTATCTCTTCGTAACTCCTTCCTTCAAGAGAATCCTCTGTACGAGGTAAAGAATCTAAGTAGAATTCTTGTAGACTTTCGGATAGATCGATTTGATTAATTTTTATATCAGTTTCCAAAAATTGTTGATTCGGTGTGCATCTTTCAAATTGTTGAGATTTGATTTTCTTTGTTCGACTTGTTGCTGCGAAGCTATTTTTCTCTTCTGCTTCCGCAAGACAATGAGGGTGAACAAAACGGTTACAATCCCCACAACGATAAGCTTGAAGTGACACTCCCCATAAAGGTAGTCCACAGCAAGCACACAAAGTCAACGTGTGTAAATTGACAAGATGAAACATGTGACCCAAAAGTCCTACTTTAACAGAGTTTGATTTCATCGTCCAGCCCAGCATGCCACGATTGACCATATCTCTGAATCTAGGTTGGGGAGGGATGCGACAAAACTGAGCAACCACAACTTTCTGGATGTTACCAGCTTTGAGATAGCTAAATATGCCTTGGTTCGTCATGCCCACATCACTTAAACAGTCATAATGAACGCTTTCTTTACATTGGAAACAACGCAAACCAAAGCCTTGAATGGACCTGAAACATTCTTTACAGAAAGACTCATTTGTATCATCATGAACCATAATTGGGAATGATGTAAAGGGACCGTCCGAATCCATAGATTGTTGTCGTTTCCGCTTGAACATATGCGGATACCATATATGGCAGTCTTCTAGATGATTTTCGTCTACCGAGTTTACATCACTCTGCTGCTGTCTCTTGGTAACATGGTTGAACGGTACAGTGCCGTTACGATTTCCTTGACGAGCCTCTTCAATTTCCTGTTGTTCACGTCTTTCGTCTAAAACCTCCAATTCTTCCCTTGTTCCAAGTAAAGGCAATGGATCAGCCACAATCACATGGCCCACGCTCGCGAAATAAT
The DNA here is from genome assembly GCA_000587855.1 of Mucor irregularis B50. NCBI lineage: Eukaryota > Fungi > Mucoromycota > Mucoromycetes > Mucorales > Mucoraceae > Mucor > Mucor irregularis. The sequence goes on from KK076440.1 coordinate 162,051, forward strand.
AATGAAACAAAATTTGACATGCTCTGAACTTGACTTCCGCAGAACTGTGAGAAATAACTTGAAGAATGTCGAGGTATAAATCAGGCTTACAACTCATCATATAGGAAAGTGCACGGTGAAAGTTGTGAATGGAGTTAGCCTGTCGGGTAAGAGTATAGTTGAGATTATCTTGTTGATTTTTAGAAGGCTGAGCGGCTAAATATGGATCAAGGTATTGGATCATAAAGTACAAAAGGGGCGTGAACAATGCATAAGAGTGGTAGTTTTCTGGGGGGCCGTGAACACTGCTTTGAGTACTTTGTGCTGCAGGTGAACGTGGCGAGCTTTGTCCATTAGCCTCAACGGGGAGGGGTCGAGTATCAATAGTAAGATGAGACATCTTCAGTGGGGTATGATTTGATTCTGGTTCAGGACTCTGGATATTAATAGTAGGTGTCATGTGTGATTGAGGTGTCTTCAGACGTGATGGCAACTCTAATAAAACAAAGTACAATGAGTATTTGAAACATACATGAAAAAAACTACTTCTTACTATTGACGTCGCTCTTGGAAGGCTTTTTAAGATCTGTGTTTGGCTGTGATTTAGGCTCATCTTTGCATTTCATCAACTTGGGAAGTAAGTTATCCAAATACATAGATAAGAGCTTTCCCAACATATTCCCTTCTGAGAAAGCTTCAAATGCCGGTAAATACACAGTGCCAATCGAATAAAGTCCAGCAGAGTCCTCGCGAATTTGTACAAGCAGAATTGCAATATCTACCACGATAGTTTGCATTGTGAAAGGTGGTCTCGATGGCTTTGGATTTGCCGTTTTGTATCTACTGTCGTTTAATATCAAATCGCTCAAAATTTGCAATATCGTCTCGAAATCTGTTCTTTTGTCGTTTTTCGAGAACACGTTTGGTATAGTTGTCGAAACACCATCGGCTGATCGAGACGGACTTCCTAAACGGGGTGAAGGGGCAGGTGAGTTGGATCTTGATGAGACAGGAGAGGCGGTTGGCGTAGGTTCGCTACAAAATCAAACACTTTTCAGTAACAATAATTTGCAAGTAGTTTCTATGGTGAGGACTTACCTTTGCATCAAGACTTGGGCGCTAAGTCCAACATTATGACAGACAAGTAAGGCAGATCGTAACTGAATTAAAAGATCAATAGTGTCGTGGTTGTCGAACTGGTCAATGACTTCCGTGGTTCGACAGAACTCGCTCAAATAGAATAAAGCAGTAGGTGGACGCTTTCGTTTTACTATCTTTCCTACAATGTGCTGAATCATCTTTCTATACTCCTCAACTTTAGGAGAAGGCTTCGGCGGCTGTCTGGAAGCTTGAGAGTTTGCTGAGGGCCGACGTTGCGGATCAGCCTCTGGCGAGTGTATGTTTATTACAGTGGCATTAAGTCGCGAATTGTTGTTGCTGGTCATTTGCTAAAGCGTTCTCTAGATGCCGATCTTATTTTTATGATGTTTCATACAACAAAGTGGTATGTCAGTTCTCAAAAGTCAACTATGAATATGGCTAGTGGAGGATCAATAATTTTAAAGGGCGCCCATTTGAGCGATGGACGACCTTAATAAATCGCAAGTCGGGACAGTCACTCGTTTTCCATAGTGCGAGAATAACCCTCTTCGTTTGGTTCCTGCATTACAAACGAAACAACTGGTTATTCTCTTTATCTGCGCCTTTGAAATGCGTGAGAAGACAAAGCAGGCCTTAAAATCCGATTATACAAGAAGTAAATTTAACCGTGAAAGTAGATCCTGCTCCAAGTAAGAGTGGAAGATAGTGTTAAACGAGGCTGTCGTTACAGAAATCCATCCCTTCAAGGAATGAAGCATTTTTTATGAGAATATGAAGTTGAGATATGTTTATTTTCAAAGATTATCAGAACAATACCAATTTTAAGAGGGAGCCTGAAGATTCGATTTGATGTACTGGCCATAATGAGCTAAAAATATTGTCTCACAAAGTTACGTAGTATGTATAAAAGATGATTTTGCAAGTACAATATGAATTGGGTTGTTTGCAATCGCCTGTGGAATTTGACGATGAATAGCTCCTCTTTCATGCAACTGTAGAGAATTGAAAAATGACGGCAATGAAGCACTACTTTGTTTATATTTCGTGTAAATAAAAAACACATCCGCTTGACATGAAAATGGCCATACAAATGTAATACCATCATTTAAATCTGATATATTGAAAACTTTTAAATGGGATTTTTATGGTAATTTTTTTGAGTGAGAGATAGTGATTCGTTCATGTAAAAGTTGTCAAGTCTGTAACAATTACACTATTGCACTTCCGAAATTAATCGCTTTTACGTTTTATTCATCTTGTTTTCACTTTCACTTTGATTACCTTCTCTTAAAACGCTAAACGTACGAGCACTAGTTTCAAAGGTAATAAATATATATGCCCATTCATCTTGTGTATAATACCTACGCAGCTATTGAGTGAAAAGGTTTTCTTTCAAAGATCACTTGATGAATAGACGGAAAAGAAAGCAAGACAGCTTGTACACCGGTACATCAACATTAGCACCTGAGGTGAAAAACAGCGATGAGGAGCGCATAATTAAAAGGCCAAAAGTTCAACATCAGTTGAAGTATGTCCCTTTCTTCAACCAAGCCATGCGTGCCTTTCTCTTGGGGGCTATAAAGAAAAGGCTGGACAACATCGGTAAGAAGGATGTGAAGGCGGATTTGGAGAAAATGAAAAAAGATTTATTGGAAGCAAAACGATTGCCAAGCGGGATCATCAAATCAGCTGCCGTATTTGCAAGAGAAGCTTTATCCGATCAGAGCCCAAGCAGTGCAAGCTATTTAACCGATGGAGCGTACAGAAACCAGTTGAACAATGAATCGACTGAGTTGTTGATTGAATCATGGCGCAACTACATCGAGAAGGAATTTTCGTCTATTGTCGCAAACCTACAGAAAGCCACCGAGCAAACAGATACCGAGCAATCTACATCATCTGCAGTAGCCTCTACACCTGTAAATACTACATCTGTCACAGAAGAAAAGCTTTATCGCACTTGCTCTATCGCCAGTAACAAGGTTTTCCGCAAAGATATTCCCAAGCACATCCTGAATATCATTATCAAAAAATTGAAGGATGCCATGATAAATAGCAGCAATTTACAAGCGTATATTTCGTGTATTCTGGAAATGATGATCATTCTTTTGAAAAAGAACAAGTTCGTATTGAACAACAATAGACTTGGAGTGGAGGAAGGTACCTTGGAGGTTACAAAGTTATTGCCGGCTGAGTACGTTGCCAAAAATAATCTTTCACGCTGCTTCTCTGCATCCCCTTTGCCTGCTGACGTTAAAGAAACTTTCAAATCTGATTTAGACACTTTGTTTACAGCTCAGCACTTGATGCTAATTTACAGTTTCTTCTGCGGCCCCCGAGGATCATCTGATTTAAATTTACTTGCTCATCCATTACAGAACCTTCTATTCAAGAAACTTGTTGTAAAAGGCATACCTAGTGGATCTTATCAGCAAGACTTACAAAGCGAAGAAGTGCAAAACGTTATGAATGCCCTAATCACCAATGTGGAGAATATGTGGCAAAGCACGCAAATATTCAATAAGCTATTGGATAAGTTACTTCTGGTATTGCTAAGGCTACACTTATCCCCAAAAAGAACAAATGAATATAAGCGTTTCGCTGAAAAGAAGACTAAAAATAAGAAGAAAAGTAACCGCAAGCGTCAAGTTTTATATTTCGAGAAGAAAAAACTGCGTAAATTCGAAAAGAAACTGAAGAATGTGACAGGAGCTCAGAAGGACAAGGTAGAAATCCAATGTGTTAAAAGTAAAGCAAGGTTGGATTATTTGAAGAGCTTACCAAGATCTGCTTTTTTGGTAAGATAATATTCAATTTTGCGTCACAGCAATCTGATATAAACGTATGAATACTAAGGTAAATCTTATGAAGGCTTCCATTGATACCAACGTTGTTTCTCAAAACATGCCACGTACTGAGGCTAGCAGTAGCTCTTCAGCTTTATTTCCTGCTCAATCTTCTGCTCAAATCTCTGCTCAACCTGCTGGTGAACCTTCTGGTAGATCTTTTGGCGAACCTCCTGCTGCACTTTCGGCTGAAAATGTTGAGATGGAAGAATTAGAGATCGATATTTCTAGAGCACGTATCAATGCAATCAAATCCATTGCAAAAAAATTCTTATACTCTAAGGAGCCTCTCTCTGAAACGATGATAAAAAACGAATTGCATCGAGCAAGTAGAAAGGAGATTGAAACAATCACGTCGGTCGTAAATAATCTTACAGATTATATTCCAGCAAAACAAGACCGCTTTATAATTGCCCATCAGCTCCCCTTGTGCATTCTGGCTAACGATGTCTTTTCCTTGACGAACAAT
>AZYI01000253.1:0-61918 GCA_000587855.1 Mucor irregularis B50
ATAATGAAAGCACTGCAACTGAACAGAACGAAGTCGTCTCTGATGTAAGAACACCCACTAAGCTTATTGTGTATGGATACAGTCAGAAGCCCATATATTCTATACAGGAATCAAGACAGCACAAGGATGCCACATTTAACTCATTTTTCGATATGTCAAGCATAACAAGAAAATGTGCATCGTATAAACTGAAATTTGCCCACGGAATTACATGTCTCCCTGGCCTTAAAGTGGCACGTATTTTGGGTACCAGGTTAAAGAAGAAAGCTCGTGTAGAAGAACCAGTAAAATTGACTCAAGAACAACGTGTTATAAGAGACCAAAGCATCATAATGGAGGCCAAGAATTCGTCTGAAAATTTACGTTCCCGGTCGGTTGATGTGCAGAACAATATCAAGAAGCTCGAACTTGAACTGAAAAACGCTTTAAAAACTAATCAAGACGTCGAATGCTCCGCTAAAATCAAAGAACTAAAGAACGAATGGAAGGACAGCAGCAACGATGGTAAAGACATTATTTACAAAAGAATACAAGAATTGAAGAAGAAAAGAATAGATCATTACCTGAATGTCAACAGCATGAAAACCAAGCTCTCAAAGAATCGAAGACTGCTATATAATATACAGATGGCGATCCGGTATAAAAGTAAACTCGAAGTAGCTGAAGTACCCCCTGCAATTACTAGGAATAACATCGAAGTAGATGGTAAAGGCATTTCGAAAGCAGAAAGCAGAAAGATGAATAGTCCTGAAGATTTTGTGTACGCGGGTACAGATAACGGGTTGGTGAAAATGACAGCATCTACTCCCTTTGACCACGAAAGAGTAAAGTTTCATTTGAAACTTTTCAATTATTACTCATGTTTGAAGGAGGATGAAGAGCCCAAGTTCACTGAGGAAGATAACAAATTTCTGAACCTACCACCGGCTATCACCACCAGCGCTGCAGATGTCGATTTAGGATGCGGGCACTTACTAAACCGTCAGTATCTTGAAAGAAAGAAAAAATCAGCTGAAGGCAGAATTATCAAGCAGATTGAAGCTGTCATTAGTGAAGATAATAAAACCATCCCAGCCTCTACCCAAGAACAATTGTCGAAATTCAAACAACACCTTACTTTTCGAGAACAGTTGAGGGACTTTTATAATGCGAAGAAACTATTAAACAAAAAGCGCCACACTAAAGTCCAAAAAGCACACTTCTGTGCCGCGTTGTGTCGAGAAGAACGCTCACAATTACGCAAGGCATCGGGTAATGTTTACTTTGAATAAAATACCTAACGTATACTAATACATATTATGTTTAGGCCTCTCCAAAACAAAGAAATTACTGTTATTCATCGGTGACAGAGGAACAGGAGTGGGCTCTAGAATAAAAGGATTTAGACGTTATGGAGGAACTTGGAAAGAAAAAGTCCACGGTGACGCTGTGAACGTTATCATCACCAATGAAAACAAAACTTCACAAACCTGTATTTACTGCTACGAAAAACTCATCAATCCAAAGGTCAAAAAAATGGTATCAGCAAATGGCGAAAACAAGGCGGTATATCGCACCAGGAAGGGAACTTTTATCTGCACAAATCCTCTTTGTTTCTCGGTCATCAAGCAAAGGGCATGCAAGTCGCGAGACGCGTTGTCCGCAATGGCGATTGGGATAGTTGGGTTCTGCACAGTGAAGTTTGGAGTGAGCCCTCCACCATTCAATATAATCAGTAACAGCAACACTGAAAGTTTCAACAAACTTACATTCTCTTTCTTAAATGCAAGCGAGGATAGGCAGCTACGTTGTAGCTCTGGAGGTAAATATTAATTTATAGACTTGAAAAACGTTTTATTAATTTTTCCAAAAGTGGACTGCCCTTAAATTGAGGGTATTTAAAGTTGCTCCTTGACTATACTTTGCATAATTCTGGGGGAACACAGAAAACTAAATTAGGTCTAGTTTAAACATCTGTTGTCGATGGAATTTTGGAGAGGACAAAACACTCTATGCGAGGGATATAGAGCATTCATTCAAGTAAAAGCTCAGTCTCATGCAAAAGAGTGAGTCTTTATGATCAAAGCGGTACTTTTCTTGTGAAGAACGGATGTGTTTAGAAAAAATCAGTTTTGGCTGTAGATGGTGAAAAAGTGAAGGGAAACTGTTTCAACAACATTTTTACAGCCATTACACTTCGAGCCTTCGGATCTTTGTTGTAATCATTCTTTTATTGGTTAATTCGAATTGTACTACGTTATATAATATAAATAAAAAATTTTTAGCTATTGATGCTACTCATCTTCTTTTTGTTCGAATTTTACTACGCTCCTGGATTTACACCGTCGTAGCTGGAATTATGTCTAATGAAGAACCACCCGCTTGGACTCACACCTTACTTCAACTGGACCCTCAATCAGCGACACTCATCACCCCGGATTGGCCGTCAGCTCCATGGTACCCACTGGCGATACAGTTGGCGAAAACTCCTCCACTTCCGCTCCTAGTCCCCGTCGAAGAGCCAAACGACTTAGAGCCCTCTCTCTTGACCAAGAACAAGGAATGGACACTACTGGCTTGGAATCTCCAGTAAAGCGCCTTTGTTTATCAGCCTCAGCTGTGGACATTATCAACACCCAACCCTCCAAACGCTCTACACCATTCATTCACAACGCGTTTCTAACCTGGTATGGCAATTCGTGATCTTGATTATAAGAACGACCCCACGGAACTCATCCTCAACTTTTTGGCAAAACAAAAACATCTCAAAAACTGGAAAACTTCTACCATGGTACAATATGGATCTCAACTGCTTCAACTTTATTCACGACAGATGCAGCAAGACATCAAAGATAGTGAACACTTCACAGCTTTTTTCGATGGACTCAAGGCCAATACGGTACTTCCTCTTAAATCTTGGAAATTTGACATCTCACCTGCACTTGATTACTTAGTGTCCTTAGGCCCTACGGACTCGCTACCACTTGATTTATTAACTGCAAAGACTGCATGGTTACTGGCAATGGTGGGTTTCCTACGACCATCTGACATCGAGCGAATAGACCTAAATCAGTGCAATCTTCAGCCGGACAACATTTTGAACTTAGTCGTCGTGTCCCCTAAGGAAAAGCGAAAAGGATATAGATACACCAAGGCAATAAAAGGATTTAGACGTTATGGAGGAACTTGGAAACGTACACACTCAACTTTTTGGCAAAACAAAAACATCTCAAAAACTGGAAAACTTCTACCATGGTACAATATGGATCTCAACTGCTTCAACTTTATTCACGACAGATGCAGCAAGACATCAAAGATAGTGAACACTTCACAGCTTTTTTCGATGGACTCAAGGCCAATACGGTACTTCCTCTTAAATCTTGGAAATTTGACATCTCACCTGCACTTGATTACTTAGTGTCCTTAGGCCCTACGGACTCGCTACCACTTGATTTATTAACTGCAAAGACTGCATGGTTACTGGCAATGGTGGGTTTCCTACGACCATCTGACATCGAGCGAATAGACCTAAATCAGTGCAATCTTCAGCCGGACAACATTTTGAACTTAGTCGTCGTGTCCCCTAAGGAAAAGCGAAAAGGATATAGATACACCAAGGCAGTAACCATACACCCTCATCCCAATTCTCTTCTGTGTCCTGTCCTCGCCTTCAAGTCATACACTACAAGGGTGGCATCGCCACACACACGAGTCCCACATCCGGTAATGAGTGAACTTTCTATCACTCCATTGTTTCGCAATCAAAACAATCATACTCAAGCCATAGGCAGTGAAAGAATCTCCAAACACATCCAGTCCATCATGCGCTTTGTTTCCCGCCCAACAGGGACTCCTATCCCTAAGGCCCGTGCTCTCGCTTCTACTCTTGCCGCTCAGACTGGTGTCGCCGTCGACGACATTGTCGTACATGGAAACTGGTCTTCGAGAGATCTTTTCGAGAATTTCTACCGCATTTCCGTCAACACCTCCTCAAATTTTAATCTGCTACTCTGGATTCACAACAAAGATCCGAAGGCTCGAAGTGTAATATTATGTAGATACGACCTAAAGGAAGTATTGAACTTAATACACGAGAGCCAAGGATCTTTGTTGTACCCGCCCTCCTCTTCCCCCTCTCTCTTTCTGTTATTATTATTTCTCACAAAGAAGATGAGTAGCATCAATAGCTAAAAAAATTTTATTTATATTATATAACGTGGTACAATTCGAATTAACCAATAAAAGAATGATTACAACAAAGATCCTTGGCTCTCGTGTAATAATTTCAATACTTCCTTTAGGTCGTATCTACATAATAAAATCTTTCACCTCCTTAAAAATTGAAACCTAGCATGTGAATTTGTTTGTTGATGGAAGATTGGATTCCCCTAATTCTGCATTCTTTCTTTTCTATTACAAGTTAAAGTAAAAGGTAAGTCTTAAAAAATTACACATACAGATCTTTATTCTTCTTAAAGAGGGCCATGTTCCTCACATATGCGTTTAGCATAACGACGTTAGTTGAATCTATGTGTTATGTATACGTGGATCAAAAAATATTTTTTTTGTGTAGGCTTGGCTAAGTCTATTTTTTTTTATCCCCTCTCTTCCTCATGATTAGTGCAACTATCTCCCCCTCTCTCTCTTTGGAAGCCAATCCTCCGCCAATCTCTCTACTGCCAATCACCTTTGGTCTCTTCCACTAGTGGTCCACTAAAGTCATACATACATACAAGCAAAGCCACTCAAGACTATCTACTCTATTCGAAGATCCAAATCTATTCTATCAAACGACTCTATATTCTTTTCAAGTCTGCTCTCTATACAAACAAAACAACCTTGGTCTATCTTATTATTCAATATTCTACAAGACTGCTTCTGTCTACTCTCTACTACAAAATACCCACTCTATGCATTGGCTTCCCCATATCTTCTAAAATAATATTACATTTATCCCCTATTACTGTTAATTACACATCATCACATTTAGTTTAGAAATACCCCATGTTGTCTAATATGTAATGAAGACTGTATATATCTCCTTGATTCTACGTAAACTTTGCTAGACATAACAGATTGTCAATTATACTGTACTACCATAAATAGCTCATACACTCACTGTTGTACGCAATAGCTTAGGTTTGTTTGTTACATAGAATTATCTTTTCGCAATAAAGTGATAGCGCCATCCATTGTATTTTGTATTTTGATAATCTTCCCTCCATTCCTAGCGGTAAAAAAAAGTACCTTTGAAGTCCCTGAAGCATGCATATCTGCTACGTGCTAAACACAGACTCTCCTAATGAATAATTGCGAAAGTATGTATCAAGTTTCATAAAAGAGAGCTTGGATTTGAAAAGGGATAAAAGTCACTGAAAACGATACGATAGTAATACACACGTCCACATTTTTGTTCATGACTGGAAACTATACTTTATTGGATAATTTTAAAAAATCACTTTACAAACTCTTGATCCAAGTAGCCACCTCCAGTTCTAAAGCTAGTCTGATAATTCTCTACCAAATTGCTGCCCACCTCCCTGTTTAAAACTGCCAAACTGGAGCAAACCGTGCATTGACGTAGGAATACGTCGGTACAAGCGTCGTTGAAATTTTTTTCAATAAGTTGAAGGTAAAGTCGCAATAACAATAGATATCATTTTCTTCAACAAATAGGATTGTCCAAGGATCAACATAGTAATTATAATTTGGGTTATAATGCGCCCTTTCCTTTACAAGAGTTCCTGTGAGTTTAGGTTTTTTATTGGTCTCCCCTCTTGCAAGTGCTCGAGCATGCTGGATATTTTCGTCATCAGTGAACTGAATGACAAAAGGTCTATCGTTGTAGCCAGGTCGAACAAATTCGAAATAAGCGATTTCAGCTACGACAGCAGTGATCAAGAGAGCAAGTGCTAAGATTTGTTTGAGCATTTGCACTTTAGGAAAAAGAAAAGAAAAAAAATGTATATTAAGGGCTGCATGGCCAATGGAGGCATATATATATCTTTATGATGATGGGTTCTCGCTTTTGCCTTCTCTTTTGTAGTTGGTAGTATAAAAAATGGTTATCATCTATTGTACTTTATGGCAATACTATCGTGCTAAGCATCTCTTTCACGTCTACACATTGCCGAAGTTGGTCATTGGCAAAAACATTTGTATACGCACGAAAAAAGCCTCATAAGTTCTCTAGAGGAATACGAAGACAGAATACACACTATTTCCACTGTCGAATACATTTTACTCATCATTACTGTGTACAGTTCCCGCTATGTAACTCTGTGTCATGCAAACGAAAAAAATAATCGGTGGAAATGAGAATAAGGTAATAACATTTTAGGTTCCCCCGTCATCCGAAAAGTTGGAAATGCGATCAGTTGCATCGATTTGAGGATGAGAAATACTAACCTGTGTACAATTTTAGAATGCACAAAATGAATTTGTGATATTATACCCGTCTCCATCAGCAGTAGGTTCCCTCATCCATAGGCGCTTATTCTTTAGTGCATACATAGACCATATAATTTTAGGTATAGCAATATGTAGAATAATACTTGATGCATATGTATCTAAATTTAATCGAGAAAAGAAAAGTATGTCACCCGGAGATAATTACGTTCGAGTCAAGCAGAAAAATTACACTTTTACACATATTTGAGCTTTGGTGCTACATGGTACACAGGTTATGTCTTTGAAACAACGCAAGAGTATCCCATAGTAGCTCCTGAATCTTTCCCTACACAACCAATCCGCTTACCCGTGGCTCTTTTGACGCCATTTTTTGGCATAAGTTGCTTTAAATAAGTTAAGAATCATGTGTTCCACTGAAAGACAATAGGATTGCCAAGCATAGTACTAAAGTCAACTTCAATCTGAACGTCAAAACGTCAAATGAAATATCACATTATATAGCTTACACAAAAGTGCACTTTTCGTGATTCACCCCTGATTTGAACATGATATCTCTTTTCTAATTTTTTCATTCATAATAAATGCGTCCAATTTGATTTTTTTTTGAAAAGCTGTTAGATATCATGTATCTACAGTTCACATATTACTCCAATTGTGTTCTATGCATTCTTGATCAAATTTAAGAATTTAAGCATAAGAGTCCTTAGTATTTTTCTCGAACGTTGGTAACGTTGAGTACCGATATCTAATGCAAAGAGATAAACTTCCTACGTACGTCAGTAATAAAGGGTACGTATACAAACAAAAGTAGTTAATGAACGTAGCATAAGGTCTTTCAAGAGGGGTAATAGTATTATGGCACATTTTTTTTCATTGAAATACATGATAATCCAAATTTTATTGTACTAAAATGTAATCATCACAATAATTCTTTGTTCATAAAACGTAAGTACATAAGGGAGTGGCTAAGGAAGTACGTACTTAATATTGAGTGGAAGGGTGATAAATGGGAAAAGGAGGGTGTATGGTCTTGGTCATAGGATGGAATAAATTAAGAAATTCTTTTTGTCGATCTGCACCGTCATTACCGTAGCTTCCTTTTTTGTCGATGTTGTAAACATTACTTGTGCCTCCTCCTCCTTCATGTTGCAGACGATGGTGTGGAAAATGATGAAAAAGAGGGAGAGAGACCGATGAACCACTCTGGGTAGGGTAGTTGTTAAAATTGCTACTTATAGATATTTTGGAACAGTTGCTGTAAGGGGAGTCAAAAGGGTCGGAGGGTGGCTCTTGCAGAAGGTTTGTAGATCCATAATAGTGACTCGAAGAACCAAAGTCGTTTTTTCCCAGCACGGAAAAGTTTTTTGGAGAGCTGTTCATCGAATGTGTTCCTGAAGTGGAAGGTGATGGTGATGGAGCAACAGAATGAGAAGGGACAGCAAATGGTGGTAGCCCTGTTTTTCTAGTATTGATTTCTGCCATTTTTGACTGGAGTTGTAGTGGGGAAGATTTTGATACGCTTGGTAATGAAGTTGAGCGAGGTAGTCGGTCCATATATTCCAGGTTATATCCAGTCTCATTATTATTATAATAACCACGCTGACTGTCATTACCGGGGACGTATGGACTATACTCTCTTTCGTCGGCAGAGTTCGTATCTTTAGCTGTCGTATTCGTACTCGACGCTGACGGCATTCCGTAGTGGTATAGTGAAGCAAGTTGCTGTCTTTGTTTCAGGTCCTCTGAGGTGTACTCGCTTTCTGGTCTTTTCTTGTAAGCTCTTGTTTTGAGCACTTTCTTTCTGGGCGTGAATCTGTAATTAGGGTACCTATGTTACAGCTAATTAGCATTTGTGATTACTACACACAAAACGCAGCCATGTCCTTACAGTTTAAGGTGCTCATATTTTGCTTGCTCTGCCTTTCTACGATATGGCTCTTTCTCAGCGAATGTCATATTTTTCCACCAATTGGCCGTAATTTTCGAGATATCGCGATGGTTTGCACCTGGACACTGTTCGAGGATTTCACGTTGCTTCTCCAACCTATATGTCATGAAGCAGTTTAAAGGTCGAGGCACCCTTTTCTCGTCACTCAAGATAATTGATGATAACTCCATGAAGGGAAGAAAGTGATGTTAATGTTAATGTAAAAGTGAAAGAATAAAATGGTAAAAGATGTATAATAGAAGAATTTATGAACTTACTTATGTCATGGTATCCTTTTTTTTTTAAAGAAAAACTCTCCTGCTTGCCATATTCCCGTTAGTAAATGCATTCTTTTGATATTCTTTATTCTTTTTTTTTTGTCTACTTGTCTTCCATACACATAAAAGAGACCTACATAGTGCATCATGTATGCATATACGTTACTATATAATTTTAAAAACGCATGTTTGTGCCAGAAAATATGTATATACTCTATTTTTAAATGTACATAAATTGCTCATTTATGTGTGCATAATCGCATTTACTTTACGCGTTTCCTTGAAATTTTATCCGGAAAAAGTCAATTCATTGATGTCATCTTGGATAAAGAGCAATGCACTTATTCTAATCAGCTTAGTATCCTTGGATTGCAATAAAAAAACTTGAATAAAGAAATTAAATAAAGGGCATTTTAAGTTCTAAAAGTCGATCTTACTTCACGCCTACATATTCAACAACTAGAATGGATATGTACAGATTGAACTTATAAGACCATACGTAGGCTTCAACCTGCGTATGAGATATACGTAAACTTTGTTCGTGATTGACAATATACGTTGGTGAATGTACTTGTACATTCAACACACTTTCTATGACAATGAAATTAAATGGGCGTATTTACGTATAATAAAATGAATGATACTCCACGTCCTTAATTATCAACTAAATGCTCTTTGTTTCTAACTTGGCCAATTTTTTATAGCTCGAGAATACTCGAGACCAGGCGAGATCATACAATATTTCCGGATATACACATACATGCATAACAAATCAGTTGCCTCCTTCGATGCAAGGACGCAACTTGTCGAGCATGAAATACTGCTTGAATAATTGCCAAACTAATTGACTGTAATATAGATATATGGGCACTTTACTTAACAGTAGAACTCGCATTGAAAGATTGTGGTTTCAGGGTAAACTTTTCTTTAGTATTTTATAATAATGCATGCCAAACCCTCTATATAATAAGAGAGTTTTTTGACTAGGTGTTCGGTTTGTTTTTCTGCGCGTGATATTCATTGTTCTCATTCAGGAGCAATACTACGTGATATTAACTCAATGCATATGCGCCTGTAAAATCCTGATCAAAATTGATAAACATCATTCAAACGCAGCAGCAAAAAGAAGAAACCAGTTTGAATGACCGACTCCTGTGAGTTAGTAGAAACTTTATTGTGGTTTCTCGCTTTTGCACAAATTCAAGCAACCAGATGGAGCAACCTACAACGAGAGATTTTCTGATTCACCTAAACAAAGGCAATTACCAGGCAGCAATTGACCTGGCTAACGAACTTCAGCTAGACAAGGACCTGGTTCACAAAGCGCAATGGACTAAACGCAAAGAAGTACGCGGGACACACTTACAAGCCAAAGACATTGACTTGATTAAAGTTATCAATGACGACGTTTGGGTCTCTACTACTTGTTTAGACACATGCGTTGAAACTTACGAACTGCAGAAACAAATTTTAGATATTGGTCTTTCAAGAATCAACCAGTTAACACAACCTATTATCACAAACCTGACACAACAGTCAGAACTGTCGGCAAAGGACATTGTCTTACTTAGAACACGACTTTATTACTTGCAATACGCCGATCGTCTCAAAACTTTCAATAAAATTTGGCCTAGTCTTTCAGCGACACATCAGCAAACAGGTGATGCCTCATTTGCTTCTGGATACAGCCAATTCCGAGATGTTAACTTGATAGCACAAGCTATTGAGTTTGCTCGTTCTCAAAACAACGTGGCGTTGGACGCCATTTTCATGCATCATGGAGAGCAAGTTCTCCCTCAACGACTATTTATTCTCTCACAAATTCCTGAGACAACGGATCCAAGCAGCTTTGATCTACCTCACGTCACACACGACCGTGAGGATGCCTGGTTAGAAGAGCCATGGAGGAAAGAAAAAGACCCCGTGGAGCAAAAATGGGTGCAAGAGTTGATTCAATTACACACTCCAGAAGAAGAGGATTACGTAAAGAGATTGGAAAGCAGCACCCAAGTGACAGAGTATCCAACAAATTCTAAAGTGATTGCAGATTGGTATCTCGAACGAGCTCGTGCTGCTGATGTCATTGGTCTAGGTAGCACCGCTTTGGAAATTAGCAGATATGCGCAAGTGATGGGTGTCTCTGGTATCGAACACAAAATATCTCAATATGAATGGCTTTGCAAATATGTTTATACATCCAAGAAGTCAGCAAATGACGATGAAGGTTTCGTCGATTTGGAAAAGTTCAATAAGTTATCAAACTACGAAGTGCTGGAAGGCTTATTAAGCAACACAAATCTTTTTACAGTAACAGATGATTTGCTTAGATTAGCGTTACCATGGATTGAGTTCTCCAAAAAGAGATCAGAAGAAGGGGATAAAGAAAACGGAATCTTTTTGTTGTATCGTTGGATATTGGATACTGTTGTGGCGGGCCAACATTTGGATTGGTGCTGTGCGATTTTTGAAATGTCAAAACCCTCTATACCTGTTGAAGATCGTATACTGAAAGATGACATGGATCTTTCCAGATTGGTATTGGCTATCGTGTATTCCAGCGATGGATCCATGGACTATCTGGTGCGCTTATTCGAGTGCCTGCCTATTTTCTCGGATGTCAATGAAAACGTAAATGAACCTGTGGATATGGCTGACTTGATTCATCTTCAAAGTACACCCCTCGGTCTATTCATGGAACTCCAGAAAGTGGGTGCTTATGGCTTAACGCAAATGATGGATACGCTTCAAAATCATTTAGGTTCAGCGGAGGTGTTATCTCGATATCATTCCAGTGTACCTCTTCGTTGGTATCTTGAAGATCAACCTGTTCAAGCACAACGGCAATTATGTGTTCGCATGTCATCACAGGCAGCTGGTGGCGTGGAAACTGGAGGAGCCCAATTTGACCGTGACGACGATTGGCGCGAGCTTTTGGACGACATGATTCGTTTACGAGATGAAGGTGAAGGCATATTTGGCAAGTTGGATTCTAGCGAGATTTTGGAAATCTTTTTCAGCTCCCTGCTGAGATGTGGACGTAAGTTATTTATCACAGGGCATTGACGTTATCAGTAGCTTATTCATACGTGACTCATAGGATTTAAACTCGCAAAAGAGTTAATACTGGGTTCTAAAAAGATCATGGATATCGGCAAGGCAGAGCAACTTGTCATTGATGCGGAACGTGAATTCTTTGATAATGCAACATCGGGCAATATGCATTCTGGAAGTTTGAAGCAAGCTTGGGATTGTTTAAAAATCTTACCTCCCACCACAGAAATCAAAAAAGAAATGGACCTTATTGAAGCAACCCATATTCTCATCTCTGACTACAAAGTGCAGGACCGACCTGGTATCACCATCATGCCTATTCAAGTGAGACAATCAAATAATCGACTCGAGCTTATTTCAAAGCTCATTCATGCCAAACGAGACATCTACCGCCGTCACGAGCAAGTATTAGAAATTGTGCGTAAGTTAGGCTACGGTGAAGATTTATTGGCTAAAGTCAATACACTTTCAATGTTGGCCAACGCCGCCTTGATGGAAGAAGATTACCTCGCATCATACAAGCTTTGTCAAATCACAGTGGATGCAGCACAGAATAAGAGTTCTGAAAAATCAAAGTCTTACAATAACGAAGTGGATCAAGCTGCATGGCAAATTTGTCTCGGCTTAGGTAAAATGGATGCCTTCGATGATATCAACAGAAGGTTAGATGTATTAGCCATGGCCATGACTTTGAGTCCCCCTGAAAACATCCGCGATGTCCTGGTGGTTTGGCGCAAGTTGGATGAAAAGAAGCCCAATCAAATTGGATTTGCTGAGTTAGATGCTCATCAATACGACAAAAATACCCAAGAAACTAAAGGCTGGCAAGGATTGTTTCAAAATGCTACTAAGCAATGGAATTTGGGTGATCTATTGACCGGCGGCGAACAAAGTGATCGAGATAGAAATGCAGAAAACACCGGAAAGAGAAAGAGAGATATTGTTCGAAATGTAGTAGGTGGTTGGCTGTTCCAGTAAATACCCTTTGTATGTATATGATATATATTATATAATGATAAAACATAACATAATAAACGTTAAATTACCATAACACGATAGTAATATGTATTATTTTATTGATTTAATTGAGTGTGTAGTAATTGGTATAGTATTATGTGTGATAGAATAATAGGTACAAGATATGTAATATGAATGTATGAACAAATGAAGGAGATGATTAAAATCCAGAGAGATGCTTGATCGTCTCAGAAAGTGCAGGAATAGAGGCTACGATAACCCCAATGGTACCAAAGATGGCAAAAGCCAATGAGGACATACCACTGGCCTTTGGGTTTTTGCTGATCAAATAAGCAGTGCCAACACCATGCGAACTGCTTCCCATAGTGATACCGATAGTCATGTAATCGTCTAAGATACAAAAGAGGACAGTTATTAGTAATTGTATATACTTTCTATACGGAGTTTGCAGCATTTACCATCTCGAACGCGAAGTAGTTTGAAAAGATAAGGACCAAATAGTGGACCCATAATACCAGTGAACACAATAATACATGTAACTACACTGGCGTTAGCACCCAGTACGTTACCAATGACAATACCAATAGCAGTGGTAACAGATCTTGAACTCCAAACGATACTATCAGCGGGTGAACAACCTATCGAATGTGCAAAAAGAGGTGTGACAAACATGACTAGAAAGGCCATGGGGATGACGGACATGAACACAATAGACCACTTTTAGAAAAAGAAAATGATTAAACTTTAGATTTAGATAAAAAAAAGATAAAATGAGTTATACTATTTACCTCACGTAGAGAGTCGGGTCTAGTTTTATATACGTTGAAAGCCATTGATATAATGGCAACATCCATAGCAGCAGCAAAGATATCGCCTGCACCTGGCCAACCGACATTGGTTTTCTCGACAAGAGAGATAAATGTGATTCCGGTCTTGTAAAGATTGACGCCATAGTTGATATCGAATCCCTTGACTCTTTCAAAATAGGCGATACCAGCCATAACGCATGCAGAGGTCAAGATGATGGGGTGGATAACGACTCTTGCCTTTGCAGGTAATCTGCACGAAGCAGAGTACAGCAAAATGGTCATGGAAAAATATAAAAATAATCGGAAGAAGGGCATTGCCGGGTTGTCTTCGGGTAAAGGTAAGTACACGAAAGCGCACAGGCAAAAAATGATAAACAAAGTAAGATCGTCAAAACTAGATTGCTGCATACACCATACGGCAAAATAATGTAAGGGTCCATAATTTTGTCGAGGTTGATATGCTTCATACACGGTATCAGGGTTGCTGGAACAAAATCGTGTATCGTCGTTGGATGATATAGGGTGTATCGAAGCAGTGGAGATATTTGTGAGCGTGCTTGCACAAGAAGATGCTACGTTGTTTTCTGAAGGTGCGTAATTTTGTTGTTGTGCTGGGCGGGCGATCACCGCGGGAGGAGTATTTTGATCCAGATGGGCGGACCCAGGTATATCAATGGCGACGACTTCCTCTTCGTCCAAAGTTCTATTTCTATGCACCTCGGTCAATTCACCTCCACCACTTAATTTCTCACTAAGCACTGCGGATTTTTTGTGCTCTTCTCGGAAGAGTATCACATGAAGTAATCGGACCAATAATGTGCATAAAATGAATCCCACGACATAGCCTACAACTATAAAAAAGGAAATTAGAGAAAATGATTAAATAACCAATATAACGAGATATTTACTAAAGACGCAGATCATTCTTCCTACTTCGGGTCCAGTGGTAGGAGGATTGTTGACGATTTGAACAACGGCTGGAACAAACATAATGTTCATACTTTTCAAAGCAAAAGACGAGTATGGATCCACAAACTGTACAAGTTTGTCTGTGTGTTTGGGCATGACAGCATGAGAGCACATTAACAAGAAAAACAAAACAATCATTCCAGCAACATTGGAAGGAAACTGATGCATGTTTGGCATTTGTCGAAGCACTGCACTCACTGCCCAATTAAACATCAATCCAACACCGAAATATAATATGTTGCAAGTCCATCGCTTGGTGTCTTTTTTGATGCTGGGAAGACTTTTCACATAATGAGGGACTTGCTGTCCGAAAAAATTGTTGGCAGCGTGTGATATAAGAATTGCGTTTTTATTAAACTCGTTTAGATTTGGTTTAAACATCGAAGGGTATATTTATATAAAAAAAAAACTGAAACGGATGTACTTGGAGAAAAGAAGAGCAAGCTTTTAAAACAATTTTTTTTATATCTTTATCTTTCACTGAATCACCAGCGGATTCTTAAAAATATTATCAGTCAGCAGAGATTCAAAAATCTTGTATTAGATACGACTTTTCCGTACTACAAAAGAGGTAGATCTATTTTAGGATAAAGTTGGTCCATGTCTTTTCTCTCGTGTTGTTTCATTATGATTGTGAGTTATAAAAAAACTAGTAAGTTGTAGTGATAGACTATAAGTCTGCATATACCCTTAATTTTAACTAAAGGTGTATATTTTTTTTGACAGGTCCCCAAATCAAGACTAAAATGGTAATGACTCACCGGTCACGATTAATTTCTGCATCCAATAGAAATTAAGCTATCATTTGTTTCAGCAAGGGAAGTAGGAAGAACTCTAAATGACAATAGAATGATTTGCTTGATGGACGAAAAAAACATTTAACTGTTTTTGTCACTGTGCATTGTTCGAAAGGATCGTTATGAACAGAAATAGAAAGTGTACTGGTAGTGAAATATGTCACCCTTCTTAAACTAAATCCTTATAAGTCTAGCGTGGTATGCTGTCATAATACTCGACTGAATGGAAAATACCTGGTACTTGAAAATAATCGATTTTAGATGGATAATATGGGAATGTTCTATTCGTATAAACCTTGTCTTTTCGAGGAGATGCTCTGATGTTGTTTTATATGCGCGTAATCGAGTTTGCAGTGTTGATATCATGTTGATGCTGTGCAACTTTCATTTGTGCGACATGAAATTAAGAAATGCAATTCGTAGCGCCACAGTATCAAAAGGAGAGTGTAATTGGATAGACTAAGATATAAACTTTGACGTGTACATTCTATAGCTCAGGGGGATGGCATTTTATCTTCATTTTAAAACATCCTTTTGTTATAATTTCGTAGACTTGGTCAGCAAGTGTTACATTTAAGTTGGCTAAACCATCCCATACACTGGAAAAATAGTCTCGTCCAGAGCTATTTACGCAGTAATTCTTATAAGTATTTACTTTTCTTTGTATGAGTCACTACATGTCCACCTGTTGGCCGTATCAATATACTTTGTTCAGGTACTATAGGTAACGTCGTACATATCTGGTTATATATCTAGTAAAGAAGCTGTTTAAGTACAAGATAGAATACCACATTTTATCATTCACTCAAAATAGACTGTTCCTGAAGATTATATTTTTATGCATTAGTCTTGTTCTGCATTAAACTCTTAAATTTATAGGTATTCAAAGAAACAGGTGAGTTGCCAATTGTAAAAGTTGGCAACTTAGTAAAGCACTCCCAAATGAATGACACGGCGTTGTATCAGAAACTAATAGGGTTTACAGAAACTATAAAAAAAACGCAGTTTACATACGAGACTGCATCGAGTGGTGCGCTCGTCTTGTGTACGTGCTTTGGATTTAAATGCATCTTTAAGAGTCTTGGGAGTACGTATGTACATATTTTCGTTACCACTAGGCTGGTTACGACCTAAGTTTGCCATGTACTGTGCAGTGTATGATCGAGATCACAATCAACATATAAGAAGATATTACTAATCACTGTTTGCCATCAAGTGAAGTGAATTGAAACTTATCAATGTTATGTGTAGTGACTACATAAACTTTATTTACCATATTGCACGATGAACTCAATTGTGTATATATCACAAGGGGTATTTTTAAGAAAGACCGGTAAGTATTGGCGAATTATGGCCCGAACATGATTTAGCACTTGCTTCGTGATACAATTCAAATAGTTTTATTCTTTTATAGCATGCTCAATGTATATCCTTCTTTGCGGAGCATATTTCCTAGCTTTCAACCTGTTATTTTAAAGGCATGTTGTTCCAATTCAGTGGTACAATGAAACTCATGTCATGTTTGTTCACGCTGTTATCCCTTTATAGTAATTTTTGTGATCACTGACATATTTCTTCGATCTGGTTTCTACGTACAAGAAGACTATTTTAAAAAACGAAGCCCGTTTTTCTATTTAAGGCACCTGTGAATAGTTCCAGCATAACCAAAAAGACAAAATAAATACTGAATTTGAACACTAATGAAGGCTGTCTGAATGTTCACCTTTGTTCTTTTTAACTGCGTCATCGTCATACATAACCCTCAAATAGTACAAATGATAGCTTTGTGCACTTCACCGTATATGCACTTTAATATATGTGTGTCATTATGCCCAACGACATTTTCTTTATTTGCTTATTATTTATAAAAGCAAATCAGTATTGTGTTGCTACATAATGGTTAATGATGGGGAAAGAGGGAAATCAGGAATGTATGATAAAGCAAGGGCACGTTTTACTTTACGAGAAATGATGAAATAATAAGGAGATAAGGAAAGATGAGTGTGTATATCATAGTAATATAATAATTCAACAAAAGAAGAAGAGAGGGTATTGAGTAGAGGTAGATATCATTTTTTTTTTGTGGTTGTTTAACAAGCGCATGCACCCGAGGTTTTTGATCCAGGCGTTTGCTGCATCAAGTTAACGCCATTGTTGAGTCCGCCAGGACCATTTCTACCACCAGAAGCGCCTCTTCCACCAGAAGAATGCAAACTCTCCAAAGGAATCTTTTTAGCTACAATTTATCGAATAATTAGTTAGTTGGTGTCACCTAAAAATACGATTTATCACTCTTACCAATAGCAGCAAACAAGTTATCTACGTTTTGTGCTGTTTTAGCACTAGTCTCAAAAAATAACAATCCAGCTTCATCTGCATATGCTTGTGCATCCTCTTTGGGGACTTGTCTTTCGTTTTCCTCAGTGACTTCAGCGCCTTCTTCGACCTCGTCTCTAGCTAAATCGAGTTTATTGCCGACCAGAGCAATGACAATGTCTGTATTGGCTTGTCTTTGTAATTCCTTTACCCATGATTTTGCCTTGTCAAGAGTGGACTGTTTGAGCATAGTGGCATTAGTATGTATATTTGACTGTGTCATTTTAATATGTACTTACTGCCTTGGTGATATCATAAACAACAATAGCAGCTTGAGAGTTACGATAATACATGGGAGCAAGGGAGTGGAAACGTTCTTGTCCAGCAGTATCCCAAATTTCGAATTTGATGGTTCTTTCATCAGTGACACACTTTTGAGT
This sequence comes from Mucor irregularis B50, assembly GCA_000587855.1. NCBI lineage: Eukaryota > Fungi > Mucoromycota > Mucoromycetes > Mucorales > Mucoraceae > Mucor > Mucor irregularis. The sequence goes on from AZYI01000253.1 coordinate 17,956, forward strand.
CAAGAAAGCAGCTATAGTTTAACGTGAGTCAACAAGAGTTAGTTTTATATGTATATATATTCACTTTTATTACCTCCAATAGTAGGTTCCCTGTTTTCGACGTAATCTCGGTTGACGAAACGAAGAACAAGACTGGATTTACCAACAGCAGATTCACCTGTATGAAAGAGATTAGTATTTCATTCTGTAAGAAAAAGAAGACTTGAGCGTAAACAAAATACCTAATAATACAAGCTTAACTTGCTTTGGTTTTCCAGTTGCAGGAAGGTTACCCGAAGCAGGAACTTCAATACCAGAAGTAGATGACATTCTATACTTTATTAATTAGTGAAAGAAGAAAAAAAGGGGAAGAAAAAAGAGAAAAGAAAGAGAGAGAGAGACAAGAGAAAATAAGGGGGAAAGCACTGCAAGCACAAACACTGGACGAAAAGCACGTGTTTTTTTGGGTATCAGCTTTTCCAGTTGCTGCAGGCCAAAAGAAAGAAAAAAAAATTACTATTTGCCTTCCTTGTTAAATATTAAGCAAAATGTCACAGATATACAAGGCAACTTATTCAGGAGTGCCTGTCTATGAAATGAACTGCAACAATATCGCTGTTATGAGAAGAAGAGCAGACTCTTATTTAAACGCGACACAAATCCTCAAAGTTGCTGAATTCGACAAACCACAAAGAACAAGAATTCTAGAGAAAGAAGTACAAACTGGTCAACACGAGAAAGTACAAGGTGGTTACGGAAAATATCAAGGTAAGAAAAAAAAAAGAAAAGGAGGTTGCAAACAAAGTAAAGCGTCAAGTATTCATATTCTTAATAATAACAGGAACTTGGGTACCTTTTGAACGAGGTGTTGCATTGGCTGAACATTACCACGTCGATAACTTATTACGTCCTATATTCGATTTTGAGAAAGGTGAAACAAGTCCACCATTAGCACCAAAACATGTTACAGCTGCTTCTTCTCGTCCTAGAAAGATACGCACAACAGAACCAAAGAGAAGGAAGATTATTGTAAAGCATTTACCCATGACAGACGAAGATCATAACATGTCTGAATTAGAAGCAGATCACCACCACCACCACCACAACGATCTGGATGTCAATTCGTTTAGTCTTGTGGATTCAAGCGTATACCATGGAGGAGAATATCATAATAAAAAGAAAAGACCTCGTGCAATAATTGAAGGCGTTGAATTCGAAGAGGAAACGGATGATGATCATATCAATAATAGCAGCAACAATCTTGAGGATGACGCAGCACATAATCATGATCGTACTTATGCACAAAAGTTACTTCAATATTTTATTTCGGATGATTCTGGTATTCCAGCTATTCTATTAAGGCCGCCCATTGATTTAGACGTAAATGTGATCATTGACGATGAGGGACATACCAGTTTACATTGGGCTGCTGCTATGGGAAGATTGAAACTAGTCAACATTTTGATTGATTTAGGTGCTGATATTTATAGAGTGAATTACAAAGGGCAAACTGCGTTGATGAGATCTGTGCTTTTCACAAATAACTTTGACGCGAAATCATTCTTGTTCTTGATCGATATGCTCAAAAAGACCATCTTCAATATTGATAAGAAGGATCAAACGGTGTTTCATCATGTATCTGCAACTGCCAGCTGGAAGGGAAAAGTACATGCTTCGAGATATTACATGGAGTGCTTAATAGAAAACCTTTCCATGAATCAATCAGAATTAATATCCATTTTGAACGTACAAGATGTGTACGGTGATACCGCTTTATCCATCGCAGCAAGAATAGGCAATAAAAAGTTAGTTCGACTACTAATGGAAGCAGGAGCGAGTGCAGAAATCACCAACGAGGATGGCATGACAGCGCAAGATTATTTATCAGAAGTGGAAAGAAACAACAGATTTCAACCTCCAAGTCAAATCAACGGATCCCCAACCATGTCCAATTCTGATCTAGATAGCTCTCAACAACACACCACAAGGTCTGGACTCGATCATAAGAGCGAATTGGCGGCAAGAACAAAGTTAAGGCAAACTGTGGAAGGTCTTTTCAAACAAATTCTTGTCAACGATCGATCACACCCACCCGTGGTGTCTCAAATGTTTGACGGTTTTGCTGGAAATTACGAAAGAGAGTTAATACAAAAGGACCATCTTATCAAAGAGAAAAACAACGAATTGGAACTATCAAGGAAGAGACTACTAGGCACAAAACACACATCGGAGCAAATCCAGTTTGATCCAACACGGCTGGAATTTATTGACAAGGAATCAACCAAGCTTGCTTCTCTCATGAAAAAACAAACTCTCTTAATTCAAAAAGAGCATTTGAATCAACTCATCACCCAAAACGCCACTCAAGATGTAAAAGAAGAAGAAGATTCAGCGCCGACAGAAGAATCCGTAAATGACCTTTTAAAGAAACTGAAAAGTTTGCAAGAAAGTAGAAAGAAGCAAACAGAAAAGCTGATGGAAATGAGATTAAAGACACCCAGCAAAAGACACCAAGAATACAAGAGACTGATTTCCATGTGCTGTAATGTATCGTACGAAAATGTTGATTTAATGCTGCTACCACTGCTATCTTCGTTTGATGAGTTGGGTGCACAGACTTCTTTAGCCTCCCCTCCTCAGCCCCATCATCCCACAACACTATAAGTTATAATAAAGCAATTCCATGCTGTAAATGTTTATATAGATGAAATCAACGATTATTCGCGCGTAATTGTCAGGGGGAAGAGAGTGAGAAAGAGCTCTTTATGACATTTGTTCTATATCAAGTGAAATGTTCAAGCAGGCTGTATATAGATATATCGAACGTGCTTAGTATGTATTGAAAAGCGGCGATTCTTGCGTACATAACCATGTACTGGAAATTGCTTTGACTTAATTCATCTGTGGAATTATTCTTTTTCTGACCGGTGTATACACACCGCAGATGATATTTGGAGCAGCTTCTGTATTATGTATGATGTTTGGAGCATGTGAAAGGTAGTATTAACAAAAAAAAAGCAGCAAAGTATGTACATGATACGCTATCGACACTTATGCTTTCTTGCTCCCAGAGAGGAAGCGAACGTTCCGCAAAGAAGTTCAAGCTGACTTTGTATGCATTCCCGTACAGATATTATGGTACTTTTAAATTCTTGGTAGTTTGATCAATAAGAAAGCGAATGAAGAAATACGCTTCATTCCGAATTTACAGTTTTGTCAAGTTGAGAATAACGTCTCTACTCCTAAACGCGCGGACCAAGACGCTATCTTCTCAAATTGCTGTGAGATTATTTACAATGTTGAAGATGTTGAAGAAAATCAAAAGTTGTGAGCAGATGACATTGATTGTGCAAACTCAAAGTAAAGGAGTGTCTTCACATCTCAAGCAACTGCATAAAGGAGATAAAAATGACCAGAGCTACCTTTCGTTGGGCTGTTATTGCTTAACTTGATGTTTTTTTTTTCGCATGTTTTTTAACGGGGGCAGTTTATGCAGTGGATGTGAGAACTTTATTTTTATCCAAAAGAGGCTAATTTTTTGTGCTTATAGAAGATAAACTAATTCATAAGTCACTCTTATGTGAGAGGAGGAAAAGATTATATTTATTGATAAAGACAAATTTTATGGAAAGCAAACTTGATAAGGAAATTTTATTAATCAATGAGGGTTATGGTTTAAAGTAATTATTATAATTGATTGTATTGTATGTATTGTATGTATAAATGTATGTATGTATGTATGTATGTATGTATGTATGTATTATGTATTGTATGTATTGTATGTATTGTATGTATTGTATGTATTGTATGTATTGTATGTATTGTATGTATTGTATGTATTGTATGTATTGTATGTATTGTATGTATTGTATGTATTGTATGTATTGTATGTATTGTATGTATTGTATGTATTGTATGTATTGTATGTATTGCATGTATTGTATGTATTGCATGTATTGTATGTATTGCATGTATTGTATGTATTGCATGTATTGTATGTATTGCATGTATTGCATGTATTGCATGTATTGCATGTATTGTATGTGTGTATTGTATTGTATTGTATAAAGTTGGATGTGCTTGGGGGTGAGACCAGCTTGTTGTTTTTGTGACACCATCATTGATATGAGAGTAAGAGAGAAAGAGAACCAAGTTTGCTTGAATGCCGAACCAATAGATGAGAGGAGGACCTTTTTACCAAGTAAGGAAAGAGAACCAAAGAGATCAAGTGGAGTGTGTACGTGAGGGTTTAGCGACTCAATAAAATAGTTTAGTGGAGTGCTTAATAGAAAACCTTTCCATGAATCAATCAGAATTAATATCCATTTTGAACGTACAAGATGTGTACGGTGATACCGCTTTATCCATCGCAGCAAGAATAGGCAATAAAAAGTTAGTTCGACTACTAATGGAAGCAGGAGCGAGTGCAGAAATCACCAACGAGGATGGCATGACAGCGCAAGATTATTTATCAGAAGTGGAAAGAAACAACAGATTTCAACCTCCAAGTCAAATCAACGGATCCCTTTTTGTGACACCATCATTGATATGAGAGTAAGAGAGAAAGAGAACCAAGTTTGCTTGAATGCCGAACCAATAGATGAGAGGAGGACCTTTTTACCAAGTAAGGAAAGAGAACCAAAGAGATCAAGTGGACTTGTTGCAGGAGGGTTTAGCGACTCAATAAAATAGTTTAGCTCAATGGAAGTTCGCAACCAAAGAACAACGCCTTTTGTTTAACCGCGCAAAAAAAAAGCGTAGAAACAAGGTCAATCACCGATCTGTATAACAACGTAGTGTTACTGTGAGCACAGTTTTTTCGGAAAACCGCATAGCGCAGATCGGCCTGCATCACCAATGTAACATCGGTGGAAGGCACAAACACTATTAAACCACTGCAAGAAGTTCTTGAGAACCAAAGCGTCTTGACTACTTGATAAAAAAGAGAGAGAGGCAAGCACAAAGAGTGAGAGAGATGGAAACAGAAGAGGAGGGCTATTTGTATACAAGGAGTTAGTGTCAAGCTATATTATACTTGTATAATAGTTTAAACTTGCCATAAATGTAGACCCAACTTGATTAGAGGTTTCCAGTAACAGAGAAGCAGAGAACAAGTGCATTTTAGGACTTGAATATGAAGGGTGCTTGAATATTTGAGAGTTTGTGTGCTTGATTGCTTGATTGTTTGATTGTTTGATTGTTTGATAGAGAAGAGAAGTAGAGATGAAGAATAAAAAAATTCAAACGCGTTTTTTTCTATTCTTTTATACTTTTTTCAATGGACCCAAAAGCCTTATCTAGAACGCCCTCTGATAGAAAAAAATTTTTTTAGTCCTTTTTTCATATGCTTTTGTTTTGTTTATTTCCTTTCCATACGATAACCGCGTGTGTATCATACCTCCCTTTTTTCCTTTTTTGCTTTCCCTCTTTTTTTTTCCCTTTTCACTTCACTTTTCCCTGCAGGGTCTGTGTGCGTGATTTCATCTTGACAGTTGCCTCTTATATATTTGACATATCCTTGACAGCCACTAAGTATTTTTTAAAAAAAAAACTGTAACTTCTGAAAGAACGTCCTTATCATTTCTTGTATCAATATCTTAACAGCTGACCTCCTTAATTAAGAGCAATATAATAACAAAGAGTTTGATGATATAAAAATAGAGATGAATGAACATTTCAAACAACGAAATCATGCAAACCAAAATATTAGTTTTTTGGCTCCCACCCCCCTCTTTTTTGTATATATTCATGTACTCGACTCAATTAAATCGTGATATGTTTCGTATAACAAAAACTGTAAAATACTTGAGATCATCGTACTCAGAATAGATGATTTTAAAGTTGTATCATTGTTGATGTATGTTGCAAGCATACCTTGAGAGCTACGCAGAGCTTGAACAAGTACACTTGAACTGCGGAAATTATGCAAAATGATTTTGTTTACTATCTTAAGCCCCAAGAAAAAATTTTTTAATACGGAGCTGACCCGATCAATCATAAAGTATTGTTTATTACATGTGAAGAGTGCTCTAAAAAAAGGGAGGATAAATGACGTTATATTTCGTCTTTTTTTTCGTTATGTGTGTGGGATAGAGCGACTTACTACTTTAAAAGGTTATCAAAAGCTGTAAATATCGTATTCCAAATGTCTAATTATCAAATATTTTTACGCCGGCACAACTTGCATACATACGTATGACTGATACATTCAGTAAAAACATTTTACCTATGGGTTGACCTGTCACTCTTTGCTGCGAAAAGTGTTCGGGCCAATTCCATTTTAGGCAAAGGATGCGAAAAAAAAAAAAAAACGAAACAGATATACATAATCAACTAATTAAGAGATAGGTTTTTGTTGATCAACAAGATCGTGTGATTCCGGACTGATCGATAAACCAAAGATAGCAATCGACTTTATTCCCTTTTTTCTATGTTATTTTTGAGGAGAAGGAGGGAAGTCGTTTGTGTACATACCACACTTGACCAGGCGAACAACTTTACTTTGCTTCTCACCAAAGCAAAGTATGAAAAAAAAAACAATTTGTGTACGTGAGGCGATGTATGGCATACATAAATGAAAATTTTGAAGAATTCACAAGAAAGCATACGTTTCAACACGCAGTGTCATAGGATGTAGGTGAGATCGTTTATTGCTGCATAATTAATGTTTGGCTTTGTTGCACAAGGTAGCCGTTAGTAAAAAGCGACGTATTACATAAGCACGAATGTAGTATCGTATTTTTTCATACGAAATAAGTGAAGTGATATCTGAATTATTTTGGAAACCGCGTATAACTTACGAAGCAGTGCTTCACAACTTCGACATAGGTTAAATTCCATAGAGTTACAATGTGTCGACTTTATTCCCTTTTTTCTATGTTATTTTTGAGGAGAAGGAGGGAAGTCGTTTGTGTACATACCACACTTGACCAGGCGAACAACTTTACTTTGCTTCTCACCAAAGCAAAGTATGAAAAAAAAAACCAATTTATACACAAGAGGCGATGTATGGCATACATAAATGAAAATTTTGAAGAATTCACAAGAAAGCATACGTTTCAACACGCAGTGTCATAGGATGTAGGTGAGATCGTTTATTGCTGCATAATTAATGTTTGGCTTTGTTGCACAAGGTAGCCGTTAGTAAAAAGCGACGTATTACATAAGCACGAATGTAGTATCGTATTTTTTCATACGAAATAAGTGAAGTGATATCTGAATTATTTTGGAAACCGCGTATAACTTACGAAGCAGTGCTTCACAACTTCGACATAGGTTAAATTCCATAGAGTTACAATGTGCATATCAAAGATACCAAGTTTATATCGATAAACTTATATGTCTTTAACTTTTGGTAGGATCATTAATTAGAGGGCTTCTTGCTTTCATACAGTGTGTTGATCATTCCTACAATGCTTTGACCATTCTTACAGTGCGTTGAGTATTATGGATTGCATTGAGCATTACTGCATTAAAAGCAATTCAAAATCAAGCGGAGTTAAACCCTCAGGCATCTTCTTGGAAAAAGCCACCCAATAAGTGAGAAGTGCATTTTTTACTTTTTCATTTTTTTTTCATAGTTGTGTTTGCTATAGACAAAATGACAGATTTCTACAGATCTGTAAGTAACCTGGTCCATTTCTGATGAATGCTAAACAGTCTCCACTAATACTTGTCATTAAATAGCGCAAGAAGCGTAATTTCGAAAACAAAGAACTCTCTGGTCCCGACTACGGCAAAGAGAGACCAGCCAAGAGATATATGCCTACACAAGACGTCAAAAAGGCCAAAGATATTCTTTCTTGTAAACCCAGAAAATACACTGTCAGTTTAGCTATTCCCAGTAGTATCATTGACAGTGCCCCTACTATCGAAATGAAGACCATTCTTGCAGGACAGGTAAGTTTTGTTCATTTTTCTAGAGTGTGCAAAGTGTTGATCTAGATCTCTTGTGGTAGATTGCAAGAGCTTTGGTTATTTTCTCGGCTGATGAGGTTGTCATTTACGAAGACAAACTTCCCAACCCTCAAGCAAAAATCAACCCTAATTTATTCCTCGCCAGAGTCTTTCAATACATGGAAACACCTCAATACCTTCGTAAACAATTAGTGCCAATCAGCCCTGACTTGAAATTTGCAGGTTTATTACCACCTTTGGATGTGCCCCATCATCCCGGCATGGAAGAGATCACAACATATCGTGAGGGCGTGACATTAGATAAAGCCAATAACAACCATGAGACAGATAGTACTTTGGTGGACATTGGTTTGTTTAGACGTGCTCGTATCGACCGTGCTGTTCAACCTGGCGTGCGTGTGACAGTGGAATTAAGTGAGCCTATTTCAGCAGCAGATACTCGTAAAGGACAAAAACCCATAGCCGCCAAGGTGGTGAGTCCAAAGGTTCCTCGCGAGAAAACTGGTTTGTATTGGGGTTATAATATTCGTTTGGCTTCTTCATTCTCTCGTGTCATGACAGAGTGTCCTTACGAAGAAGGTTATGATTTCTCTGTTGGCGTGAGTGATCGTGATGGTCAAGACATGTATAACTGTGATATTGAAAAGAAGGTCAAACCTTTTGAGTAAGTTTATTGATTCATGCTATTTGATTGAGCGGGTAGATACTTATTTTTTTTTTGCACTCTAGACATTTATTGATTGCTTTTGGCGGGCCTGTTGGTGGATTACAAGAGGCTATTGAAGCAGATCAAGATTTGAAAGTAGGCGGTGATGATGCCGCAGAGTTATTCGACTTATTTATTGATCCCAATGCTAAAAGCGGTACTAGAACTGTGCGTTTAGAAGAATCGATGATGATGACCATGTCAGTTTTGAAGCCTATCATCATGAATAAGGGAAAATAAGCAGTAGTAGTGTAAAATTGTATATATCTACTTTAGATCAGATTGTAAAATAAATGATTTCTTTGAACCAAAGTTTGCATAAAATGAGTATGAGATCTGAGTTATTTTTTTTTAGGCGAGCTCTAGCGTGGTGACGGCGGAATCTTCTCCTGCCAAGTTCGTCAAGCACCTCAACACCAACTACTCCCACATATTCTTATTATGCGTATATTTTGGTACAACACGGATAGCAACAGTCAAGACCCTCTGACATTACTTCATGATACTGATCCCGTTCCTCCATCGAAGGAATTAAACTTTCCACCAGAGATCGTTCAAAACATTGTCGGCTTTTTGCCTAGATCCAGCTTACCCTCGGTCGCAGGTGTGAGTCAAATCTGGTATGCCACTGTGATGCCGATCTTGTATCGCCACTTGTACATTTGCACCTATCCACACTGGCTGCTTCTCCAACGTACTATGAGCAATCCCAGTTTTGCATTTAAAAATTGCGTGTCGTCGATCGTGCTGAAACCTTCTCCAAAGCTTATTTCTGCGCAGCTCACAAGTTATCTGAATCAAAGCGTGGTGCCAAACGACGATACTTTGCAGCCAGGCACTCGAGGATATGTACGCGTAGAGCGTGTTGATTATAACCTGACCGGTCTAGAAACGATTGATATCCCCATGGACGAGGAGAATAGAGAGCAACAACAGCATGAAAACTATAGAGAGATGGATGATACCTCAAAGGAATTCGAATGGCTTACTTTAGTGACGAATGAACAAGCGATGGATGTGGTAGGAGATTGTCCAGCGCTAGAGTACTTGCATTTGTCTGGGTGTGAGAACCTCAAAGACGATTTTTTGATCAAATTAGCTCGTTGCAAGGCAGCCAATGCAAAGAATAGCAAACCTATGAAAGGAATATGGGTTAGCTTGTTAAGAAACCTCACTTCGAGAGGTATCTTGAGCTTGGCAAAATTTGAACAAACTAATTTCAACGAGAGGCGGTTACGACATTTGGATCTTGGATACAACATCAATATTTTACCTGACGCTGTGGAGCATATCGTTCGCTGTTGGGGGCGAACATTATCTCACTTAAGACTAGACACAATGTATCCAGTAACAAACGCAACAGTGGAAGCCATAGCAAAAAATTGCCCAAATCTAATATTATTACATTTGACACGATGTTGGAATGTGAGTAACGAAGGACTACAGACACTAGCGACTTCTTGTAAGCAGCTGAAATACGTGTCACTGGCATTTCTAGGTCAAGTGAATGAAAGAGGTGTGAGAGCATTGGTAGAAATTCCTAGCATTGTTTGGCTAGATATCTCTAGTTGTGGTATCAATCCTTTATTCAAACAAGCAATTATGGATAGTTTTATCGCCTTTAGAAAGCAAAATAGCTTACCGCCCATTCACTTTCAAGATACTTCAGTCAACCTCATATAAAAAGTAGTAGTAGCAGTGAAAATAAATTACATTTTTAAATGACCGCTCAGAGTTAAAATAAAATATGGAAGCCCGCGTTTCAAGGACGCAGCTACAACTTTGCTTTCTTTCTCAACTCTATCATATAAACAGTGAAATAGAGTTTTCCAAAGCTCAAAGTTGTATATCTGTAATACTATTTTAAAAAAGAAATCATGGCCTCTGCAAGTGAGTTATTATATACAAACCCTGACTGTTGCTGTGGATGGGAAGTAACTTATTACGTGTTGTTGTTTCATAGTTTTCATTTTGGACCTTAAGGGAAAGGTACTCATTTCCCGTAATTACAGAGGTGATATACCTATGAGTGCAGTCGAGAAGTTTATGCCATTGGTAAATTCAGTACAGATGAAGGCTTTCTTTTCGAAAATAACTTACTTTTATTATAGATTTCCGAGGCAGAAGATGAACAAATTCCTTTACCTTGTTTCACACATGAGGGTATCAATTATTTGTACCTTAAACACAGTAATCTGTATTGTAAGTAGTAAAAGTAATAAGAATGCAAGCAAGTGAAGAGGGAAATATTGACCCCTCTCCATAGTATTGGCGTTGACTAGAAAAAACACAAATGCAGCCTCTATTATGCTCTACCTTCACAAACTGACAGAAGTCTTTTCAGAGTATTTTAAAGAGCTGGAAGAGGAATCTATTCGAGATAATTTTGTTATAGTATACGAACTTTTGGATGAAATGATGGATTTCGGATATCCTCAAACGACAGAAACCAAGATTTTACAGGAATATATCACTCAGGATGCTCATAAGCTCGAAGTGCAAGTTCGACCTCCTATGGCTGTCACAAACGCTGTCTCTTGGCGTTCTGAAGGCATCAAGTACAAAAAGAATGAAGTATTTTTGGATGTTATTGAGAGTGTCAACTTACTGGTGAGTGTTTCTCTCCTCTGAGAGATTCCAAGTGCGAGAAAAGTGGTGTATTGATATGTGTGTATTACAGGTCAACTCCAATGGTAATGTGTTGAGAAGTGAAGTTTTGGGCTCAGTGAAAATGAGATGTTACTTGTCTGGTATGCCCGAGCTTCGTCTCGGTCTTAACGATAAAGTCATGTTTGAAGCAACCGGAAGAGGTAAAATGAGCAGTGTTATTAAATACAGCGGGGGAAACAAATACTAAAAGACGGGTTATCGTTATTCAGGAAACGCCTCCACAAAAGCAATCGAAATGGAAGATGTAAAGTTTCACCAATGTGTCCGCTTATCTCGATTTGAAAATGATCGTACTATCAGTTATATTCCCCCAGACGGCGATTTTGAGTTGATGAGTTATCGTCTTCAAACCACTGTAAAGCCTTTGATTTGGGTAGAGGCTGTTGTGGAGACTTACTCTGGATCTCGAGTCGAATATCTTGTGAAAGCAAGAGCTCAATTTAAGCGCAAGAGTACCGCCAACAATGTAGAAATCGAAGTTCCCGTTCCTGATGATGCTGATACACCCAAGTTCAAGGTAAAGTAGTTGGTGATGGAAATTTAATTTCGGGTATGATATTGACTCTTTCTTTGTGAACGCTCATAGTCTAGCAATGGTTCTGTTTCTTACAAACCTGAGAGATCTTGTTTAGTTTGGAAGATCAAGCAATTCCAAGGAGGAAAAGAATTCATTATGCGTGCCCACTTTGGTTTGCCATCCGTGCAAGCAGGTAAAACTAATTTGCATTTAGTTGAGTATAACTAGCAAGAAACTGACATGTTTGGGAAATTATTTTTAGCTGAGGAGGCAGAGAAGAAACCACCTATCAATATTAAATTCGAAATTCCTTACTTTACTGTCTCTGGTATTCAAGTCAGATATTTAAAGATTGTTGAAAAGAGTGGCTACCAAGCATTACCTTGGGTTAGATATATTACACAGAATGGAGGTTTGTAGTCATTAGCATGTATATTATTCATTATTCTTTGATACTAAGTACTATGTTATTAGATTACCAAATGAGAATGCCTGATTCGATTAAAGCAGCTAAACACAATGCTACCAACGATTACTAGATGATGCCTTGTATACACACACACATTTTTTTTTATTTACACCCTAAACAACAAACAACCATTTTTATATTAAAATAGCTAAAAAATACAGTTCTATTCTGGATGACATTGTAATTTTTCTAGTTGTATAAACTAAACAATCATACTTTTCTTAGTCTCTTTTTATTTTATTTTTTTCTTTCAACTTTATTTCGTCTTTATATATCATGACTACGCATACCTCCTCTGTCGATTTGAATCCTAGCGACGACAATCTCGATACAAAAGAAGAGTGCTATGAAGTTGATATACCTAAAAAAGGAAGAAAGAATCGGTGGATAAGTATTGGGCTAGCCGCATTGATGCTATCCTGTATTCTTTCTGCTGCAATTGCCATTCCTGTCACGTTAACAAGAAAGAACAGCATTAGTAGCAACGACGACAGTATAAACCTTGCCAACCACGCTGCTGTCGCTGAAGTGGGTACAACTTCCATTGCCGAAACCAATGTAAGCGCAGCATCTTTACCGCCCCCACCACCCAAAAAGAAAAAATCAAATCGTCGACTTTTAGTAACAAACAAAGAAACAGCTTTTCATCCTCCTAAATATGCGCATCAAATTTCACCTTACTCTAGCTTAATTCGACTCAAGACATTTACTCCACCTGATGAGGGTCGTGTATTTGTCATGGGTGATATCCATGGCCAAATCGATGAAATGAACGCTTTATTAGAGAAAATTAAATTCCAAGCAAGTAGAGATGTCTTGATATTGACAGGCGATTTGGTATTTAGAGGACCAGACTCAGTGGGTGTGGTTCGTAGAGCAAGGGAATTAAATGCGCTCTGTGTCAGAGGAAATCATGACGATAAAGTGGTTCGCTTTAGAGGATTCCAAAACAGATATGGTCTCGATGAAATGCCTGACGACCATGAAGTGATGCCAGAAGGTGATGTGGGCGACCCATTAAGATTCAGCAACAAGCATAGAAGGATTGCAAGGTAAGCGGTGACATATGGACTTTATGTTTGTTTTTCATGTCATTTATTTGTTTGTCTGTGGTAGGGAAATGAGTGAGGACGATTATACGTACTTGGCTGGTTGCCCATTGATCCTCGATATCCCAGAATTGCAAGCACGTGTAGTCCATGGTGGACTTGACCCAACAGTTGATAAGTTAATAAACAATGATCCTTGGTCCGTTATGAACATGAGAGATATGGACGACGACAATGAACCCTCCAAATCAAAACAAAGCAAAAAATCTCCTTCCTCCTCCACGCACATACACTGGACGGACGCTTATCAAGCCTATTCCGAAGCTCACAACCTCAATACCACCGTATATTACGGACATGACGCTTCTCGCGGTATCGCTTTAGGAACGAAGACCATCGGTGTAGACAGTGGATGTGTTTATGGAAGAAAATTGTCCGCTATAGATATTAGAACTCAAACACTCTTCCAAGTAGACTGTGAGAAAGCAAACAAGAATTTTTAGTCAATGTAGACGGTGATTTAAAAAAAATGATGTTCGGCATGAATTTATTTCTTCCTCCAAGAAGCAAAGACAATGCATCCTGCTATTAAACAAGAACTTCCTATTACATCTTTTTCTCTTTACTATTTAAAAAAACGTGTAGATTTTATTGGAGATAAAAACGATAAATAAAACATTTTTAGCATAATCAAAGGAAGAAGATAAAGAGTTTTCATTTATAAAAATGAAGATCATTCATGTGTGTGTGACGTTACTTTTAAATTCAATGCTTCTCGTGACATCAACAGTTGAGCAGCAGCCAAAAGTCGTGTGTGTGAGTTCTGGCTTGCTGCATTATCAAGGACTTTTTTTTTCTTCTTTTTCCTTTCTCTTTGTATCAATTTTTTCAGTTGCCATTCGCTTTACTACACAATGACCCTACAGACAGATAAAGATAGCGTGCACTCAAACCCTGATAAGGAGTTTTTACCGCAACCGCAAAATAGCAATCACCTCAGTACAGCACCTTTGAAAGATAAACTATTAACAAACTCTTCTTATTTGGCGGCAGAGATCCCTTTAAAGTTTGGTCATTTCATGTCTAATTTATGGAATTCGGGTACTGAGCTCTCCAGCTCCTTTTTCATTCAAAACCACGAGTATTGCAGTGATGGAGACGAAGCGAAGAATATCATTTGGCTTTTGGGCCGTCCATACTATACCAAAAAATTAGATCAAATCCAACAAGCTATCTTGGACGCTCAAAAAGAAGAAATGTTTAGACCTCAACAACTACAACAAGAGGAAGGGCAAGGACAAGTGCAAGTAGATAATGCTTCTATTTCATTATTGTGGCCGCCTGATTTCTATGATGATTTTGTTTCCCGATTATGGATGACTTATCGTCACAATTACCCTCCTATTCGTCCCTCAAATCACAAGACTGACATAGGTTGGGGTTGTATGTTGAGAAGTGGGCAAAGTTTGCTAGCAAATACGTTATTGATACATTTTCTATCCAGAGGTAATACATCCTATTACAGTATTTGATAGCATTGATTATTCATGCCTCTTTTTCCTATTAGATTGGAAACGTCAAAAACAGAGCAAAGCGGATTATCAACAATACAGCAGAGTAATTATTGTTAACAACATTGTTCTTCAACCATTCACTTACACAATATATAACTATAGATAGCGCATTGGTTTTTGGATGAGCTATCACCAAGAGCTCCGTTCTCAATTCATAGAATTGCTCTACTAGGCAAGCAACTAGGAAAAAATATAGGAGAATGGTTTGGACCTAGCACAATTAGTCAGGTTATTCAGTAAGTTCAATCGAAAATTTGCTTCCACCGCCTTCATTTTCATTAATGTCATTGAAACAATGATAGAGCGCTAGTATCAGACTTTCCACCAGCCAACCTATCAGTTTACATTGCGACGGATGGTGTAATATATCGTGATGATGTGCAGGATGTAGCTACGGGGAAAAAACCAAGAGGTGATTTCACTTATTTAGCTACAAAAGTTTCTTCCGATGAAACCGAGGCAAAGCATTTATACGAGGCTAGTAACAATGATGAACTGACTGCTGAGGATGCCACTGCCGCAGCAACAATACCCACAGCAACAGCAGAAGGATCGACATCTGATAATAACGTGAAGAAAGAAGATGCCGAATTCAAGCCAGTTCTCATTTTAGTGGCATTGCGACTCGGTATCGATTCCCTTCATCGAACATACCATGGAGCACTAAAAGCGTGCTTTGAGATACCATCTTTTGTGGGTATTGCTGGTGGCCGGCCCAACTCTTCCCTTTATTTCATCGGCTTGCAAGGTGATGAGTTAATCTACTTGGATCCTCACTTTTCTCGGCCAGCACTAGAGACAAAAAGTCTTGCAGAATATACCAAAGAGGATTTCAACACATATCATTGCACCTTGCCTCGAAAAATCAATATATCCAACCTGGATCCATCCATGTTATTAGGCTTTTATTGTAGAACTCAGAAAGACTTTGAAGATCTGTGCGATCAACTTCAATTGGTAAGGGGCAATTATTTACTGTTTTCATTAAATTAGAAAATCTCAATATATTCATATTCTTATTGTAGGTATCTCAAAAGTACAGCGCAATTGTCACAGTCCAACAGAGTGCACCTGAATACGACGAGGACGTGCGTAGTGAAAATGATTTTGGTGTTTTAAGTGATGAAGATGAAGAGGAGTGTGGTGGAAATCTAAGTGCTAGTGGAGGCCTTAAAAGCGATGATGATGACGATCATTCAATATTTTAATTTAAGTAATAAAATAAAAAGAAGGTTATAAGTAAATGATGTTTGTAGTTATGGTTACAATAGCGATGATCATGGTGGATGGTTTATTACAAGAAAACACGTTTGTGCTGTTGTTTAAAATTAGTACTACCCTCTCATTTTTTGCTTTGTTCAAAACGAGAAACCGATGATTCTACTATCATATTTGAAAGTAATCTGGGATCACGCACCCTATTTCTACCGGGTTTTGGTATTATATACCACAAAACTTTGTTTCAAGTACATAATGTTTATGTTAAATGACAGATCATCTGCTACGTTGGTGACTGTGTGTCTTACTTGATTGGAAATAGCAAGCGAATGGTCATTGACTATTTTTAAACTTCATGTACGTTCTATATAGCAACATCCTCACTTCTTCATCTCTTTAAACATTATATAGTTTTAAACAGTAAATCGTGTACGACAACAGATCCAGACGGCCGGTGTATTGTTCAGCGGTTAAAAGGATCGTAGGCTGTAATACGAACAAGGGAGGCGTAACACTGGATACCAATGTACTATTTGGGAATGGAAAACGAAAGATTTTTCAAACGCGAAAAGAGAGCTGATGTGTTTCTATTGTAAGTAACATTCATTGTCTTTTGTTTTTTTCTTGTAAGCGACTATTGTGTATCCTGGCTATGTTAATATAGCAGGACTTCTGGGCCCTTTTTTTTAGAGTTTTGCACTAATAAACCATGTAAATTATACCTTATTTTTTTTAGTTTGCAGTTACTGACCTTGTTCGTGATACCTATTACATGCGCCTACTCTGAAGCTAATGAGAACAATTGCTGTGTCCCAAATCACCAAAAATATGGCCAACTTTGGGAGGACGGAAATTAAAACACTTCAAACCTTCTTTCTTGTTGCGTGGAAAAGTAAAGTATAGTAATCAACCTGTTACACTAAAAAACCACTGTCGTTTTAATTATTGTTTGTTTGCGATAAAGCTAGTCTATAAAAAAGATCTGAAAACACTCTCTCACCAGCTGCTGCCGCAAAAAAAAATGAAACGGTATACCAAGAGTGAAAATTTATGCACCTTGAAACAAATACAGGAACCAACAGAAATGGCTGAAGTTTTGCGTTTACTAAAATAGAGTTCAGAGGTACAAACCTGGTCTTGAATGTGGAGCTTGAATCTTCTGTTGCTAGTACTTCAAAGTTTAAAATTACATTTTCCCGCTTCAGTCTTTGATGAAAAGCGATCATTCGTTTGAAAACGTATGCATGTCAAATCATGGATTTATCTGTTTTAATATGTCACTTGTTATGTTACTATAATGACGACAGCTTGTTTTGCATGAACAAAATATATATTTAGATTCACTACATACTGCAGTGATGTAAACATAAAAAGATAGTAGATGAGATGCTACCGGCTGCATCCATCCAATGCAGGTCCAGCTATTGAAAAACTCTTTTTCCGTAGAAGCAACTACTTAACTCGTATTTAGTCAAATATATTCTTTAAACTCCAGACGCAGACGTTTCATCTTTTTTAAACTCTATACCCGATGTGGTTGGGTATACGTACTCGTTGAACGATACGGATCAAGTCTTTTATGTCAATGTGCAAAAAAATGTAGATTCTAGATATATCGATCTCTTTTAGATAATGGTTACTAGAACAATAAATTGCAGCGCCTCTTTTTTTTCAAATTAAGGTTATAAACTGAGGCTTTTGTTTTTTTTCATTTTCTTTCCTTTTTTGACGCATTTTGGGATCTATTTTAACTGTGAGGCTGATTATTTACCAGCAAAAAACGAAATTGTATATTCAGCCATTTCTTTCTTAGTAAAATGAAAAAGAGGCGCTCTGGTTATCAAGTTTTTTTTTTTTATATTCAGAGTCTATTGTAAAGCGATTTCCTGCGATAATGGTCTACTTGTAGGTTTCACATGACGACTAATGATGGGATAACACAGACTACTGATTGTAGTTTGACATTTATATATCTCTTTAAGGTATGTCATTTTTGTGTATAATCAACTTCAAACATCATCACTAAATGACTGTATGACGCGTAATTTTATTTCGAACTGAAGTAATTCGAAATTACTGCTCTAGTATTTTATTGATCAATCATTTGTGTGTCCACAGATCGCTTTTAAATCCACGTTGCATTTAATGGTAACACGAAAAACAACCAGCTAGTGGATATACCATGAAAGAAGGCCTCTGTTTATAATAAGAAAACAAGCCTAAATTCTCGTACATACACGAATTAAGAAGAGAGTATTGATGGACCGTGTAAATCGCCATTCAAACATGGTTTTATTCGCTGTTTAGTTATGCTGTTACAAATCTTGATCTATTGCGTCGAGAAAAATACTCTATCGTGAATTACCAAATAAATAACGATTGAAAATCAAAAACTGGAACAAAGACGTATGGAATTATTTTAAAAAAGGATACTTGTCATACGTACCCTATGCGAAAAAAGTTGGGGATAAGGATCTCGTCTATTGTTTGAGTGCAGGATGATGATCCCATTGGCCAACGCTGAATCAAATCCTTACCGCAGTTCCTGACTAAGGATGGTTTCCATATTCTTAAATGTTGTTAACGCAACATAAGAGCAAACATTGCTTTGTTCATATGTACAGCTATGCGTTGAACGCCATCGCTTTTTTACTCACGATTCCTATTCAGTTGATAAAAGAAACGGATACCTTTTAAGGAATAAGCTTTCCTAAAGATATCCGTACCGTCATAGTTTTTTTTTCTCATGTGATAAACAATTCGCGCTCTCTTTTGACAACGACTAATACAACAACAACAATACGTCGTGAAGTAAGCCGCTTCTTATCAACCAATCAAGAGTTTCAGGTCATGATGTCCTTTCTACAATCGGTTGTCCGAGAGAGCTTTCGTCTCAGATAGGAAAACGGAGGTGGCTAACAAGGGGAATTACCTTCTTTGTGAATGTTGCGATTGCATTAAATGCTCTTTGATAGCCTCGCGTAATAGGTGGTCAACTATTTACAAGACACTGTAGGGCTTAACCCTAACATTACCACTGCGGCACCGCTTATCTTTTCTTAAATTTGTTGTCTTTTCTCTAAAAAAAAAAAGAAAAAAAAAACTTCTTCAACAATAGCTTCTGTGTTTGACGTAACGAGTACCAAGAGATAGCTTCTGCTCAGGTGTTTTAATTTTATTTATATCTGCGAATAAAATACCTTTGTCTGTGTAAAATGACAAAGTTTGCGTATTCTGGTCAGATGAATACAATGTAAAAAAAGATTTCTCTTGTGTAACTCACAAACGGAAACGGGCTGTAGTTTTTTTGGTTACACTAACGAGAGCCTAAAAATAATTGTTTCTGATAGATATAAAATGAAATGAATTTTTTCTTCTTTACCTTTTTTTTTATTCATTCACCATTTATTTCCAAAGAAACACTTCTCTTCTTCTTATATATATATACATTTTACATACATAATAAATATGAATAACGTTTCATTCTATCAACAAGATCCAGTCAGTGTCTTCTCTTCTCCTCCTCATCAAGGAGAGTGTGTACGTAATGGTTACTTTACATCACTGCAAAGTATTGAGTTTGACGTAACGAGTACCAAGAGATAGCTTCTGCTCAGGTGTTTTAATTTTATTTATATCTGCGAATAAAATACCTTTGTCTGTGTAAAATGACAAAGTTTGCGTATTCTGGTCAGATGAATACAATGTAAAAAAAGATTTCTCTTGTGTAACTCACAAACGGAAACGGGCTGTAGTTTTTTTGGTTACACTAACGAGAGCCTAAAAATAATTGTTTCTGATAGATATAAAATGAAATGAATTTTTTCTTCTTTACCTTTTTTTTATTCATTCACCATTTATTTCCAAAGAAACACTTCTCTTCTTCTTATATATATATACATTTTACATACATAATAAATATGAATAACGTTTCATTCTATCAACAAGATCCAGTCAGTGTCTTCTCTTCTCCTCCTCATCAAGGAGTGGATCAATATAATGGTTACTTTACATCACTGCAAAGTATTGAATCATCTTTATTAAACTTTCCACCTAATGACAACACAATGAAAATGGAAGCTAGCTTTTATCCCAGCCCATCGGAATCTCCTTTACCAAGTGAGATGACTGTTGTCACACCTGATAATGAAATTCGATATGGACAATTCTTTCAGGACGCAACCCAATATCTTGATTCTATGATGATGGTTCCACCTCTTACTCAATATCCTTCATACGACATCCCCGTAGATGCTTTTATGTTGGCCCCTACCTTTTATGAACACAAAGCCCCTGCACTTGATTTAGTCGATCAGTTTATTGCACAACATCAAGCTGCCTTAAACTTACCTGAACAGGAATGTAAACAACAACAAGAACAATCATGCAAGGAAACAAGCTGGTCGTACTGGACCTACTCTTCTCGGGATTCAACTCCGGAAATCGTTTCCGATAATAACAATGATGACTCTTCCGCTTCTTCCTCTCCTGTACCTGAAGTAGTAATTGCTAAAAACAAAAAGACAAATAAGGTAACTAAAGGAACGGGTCGTCGTGGTCGTGGTAAAGGTGTCAAAAACGGTTCCTCCAAGAAAGCCCTTGCAGCTGCTGCCGCCGCCGCCGCCGCTGCCTCCTCCTCGTCTACCTCTAGCACTGCCTCAACTACTGTCATCTCTTCCTCCAAAGAACCACTTGAAGGTGCTCTCTACGTTTGTCAACACGATGATTGTGGTAGATCATTTACTCGCCCTTACAACCTCACATCTCACATGCGCACACACACCTCTGAACGCCCCTACGCTTGCTCTCATTGTGGTAGAAAGTTTGCTCGACAACACGATCGCAACAGACACGAGAAGTTACATTGGGGAATCCGCCCCTACGCTTGTCACCACTGCCACAAATCCTTTGCCCGTATGGACGCATTAAATAGACACTTGCGTATGGAAAACGGCTGCACTGGAGTTCATTTATAAACCATCCCTATTACATATATCTATCTCATCCTTTGTTCATACCCACCATTCCTTTGCTTTTATATCATGTATTTTATTATTCCCAAAAAATAGCCTTTGTAAATAAAAAAAATTGTATATCTTATCCCATACTCCAAATGATGGTTATGATTTTTATTTTATTTTTTGTCTTTCATTTTGACAATGGGAAATCAGTGTGTATGTACCGATTGTAAACAATAATGTATGCACCTTCCAAAAAAAATTGAGACTAAAATAAACCTTAGCAAATGTACCCGCCATGGGCTTTTCCCCAGACAACATCATTTTCGTGTTGTCTAAACCTCTTCTCGTCTTCCTCAGTTAAAACACTTCTGTAAGTCTTTAACAAAGTGATGTTTGCTTTTGTAACATCAACATATTTCGGTTAAGATAGTATTATGTTCTATTAACTTCTGACAGCGTTGTATTCTGATATCAAAATCATCTTTCGATATTTCTTTATTCGTATTTGCTTTTGTAGTACAAAGCCGTATATGAGCTCTTGAAAATAACAAAGAGAGAATGTTTCCTTTTACAGATTTTTTCATACACAACTTCAGCCTGGTTTGATGTAAACAGTAGGTAACAGTAAATTTTAACTAAATACAAAACGTTTGAAAGCTAAATATATACAGTTTATCTCACACCCTGGCGACCTTGTTTACTATATTATTTGAAGGAACGTCAAATATGTTGAACTGACTTTGTATTCAGTATTATGGAAAGGATATCACGTCCATTTTTGTGCCTGTATATCAATCATAGAATGACGTTGAGGGTATCCCACAGATTGTAATAGTGTTCTACAATCGCCTCAGCTTTTTTTTTATGTGCATGTGTAACGTAAACCTTGTTTCTTTTAGGATTGCATGTTTTTGTCAGTTTGACTGTTGTGATGGTGAAAGATGTTTCTATCTTTTTTGTGGTGGCTTTGCAGTTCCATTACTACTTTTGACATTGATTTCTATAAGAATAGATCTTATAGGGCCAAACGAAGATTTCCTTTAAAAGTGTTTCACCCGTAACTGTTTCGTTCTGTAAAAATAGATTTTGTAAAATCTACTTTTTCATTTTAAGCTTTAAGAAACTCTTGTACTCAACTAACAAATCTTGGCCCTTTTATTTATAAAGGAGATAATATTTTGTTTTTTTTTCACATCTTTAAGCAATAGTAAGTTGATAAATGAGGGAATAATTAATGTCATCTTTGGAAACAATGATTTGCAGATATTTGGTAAAGTAGCTTGTATTGCTCAGTAAAGGGGAAAATTTTAAACACTGTTTAACTTCCAAGTGTAACCTGTGAAAATTTCTCGGTAAATAGGTTTTTTTTTCGTTCCAAGATGGAAGATACAGAAGTAAGAGGATTTGACCGGTGTTCTAATATTCTGCTTCCTAATGAGATTGGACTTGCTTACCTTTCCTTCAAACTGACACAGGCGGAATGGTGCTCAACTATGCTGGAATAAACTTTTCCTATACAACGAGATATGTTTTAAGTAAATCATTAATATACCATGCAAGCAACAGATTGTTTTTATGTTGTTTGTATGTAAAAATAAAAAATGTAACAAACAATGACCAAATCTTATGCACCGTACCTAAAAGAGAATTGTGGTGGTGGCTTTAAATCGCTATATCCTAATTTGGAATAGTAATGAGGCTTTTATGATGATGAAAAATATCATATGGGCACTCACTAATACTCCGTTAAAAATAGATCTCCACTTATCTTTGTCCTTCGCGGCCATGCTTAGTACCTGTACCATACACCTGATCTGTTTCACAAGAATACAACACTATCTGATTTCACATAGTCATACAATGTGTTGATTTATTTTACTATTTTGAGGTTCTCAAAGTATAACTGTGAGTCTCGTTGTAACCCACTGCTGTGAAAGTGACTTGAACTTGACAATTTCAGTAGGGTAGTCAAGTATTTCGGAAAGAAATCTATCTTTATGCACATTATATACTTTCACATTTGATGGACATACTATTTTGGAGATAAATTCATTAAAGTATACGCATCGACCGCTCACGGAATCAACCGTGTTTTAAAGCATGTGTCTCTTCGTGATCAGTCAATAGATGGAGTCTGGCAAATATAATATCAAAGAAAAACTTTGAGGACAGATAAATTATGATTTAGTCAAAGTGCTAAATTTGAGCTACGTGTGTGTGCGTCAGCTGTTGTGCTAAGTGTCTTCTTTATATCGCCTATGAATCGATGTGGGTACGTGTTAAGGTGTTGAAGAAGTAGGAAGGTGTAAATAGAGTTCACCTCATCATAGTTTGGCAATACGTTAATGCGTGCATACATCAAATAATCATTAGAACGTGAAGCTGTAGAGCTTTGTACTCATACATATATGATATTAGTCGAATTTGCTCTTGCAGATGAGTATTTACTCTGTCTCTATCAACTTTGTTATTATGCAACAACGTAGAATCTTGAAGTAATAGCCATACCGAACAACTAATTTGAAACTTTGACGAATAAGCTTAGGGAAGTTAATCTGCTCAAATTGCATCTTTTCACTGTAACGTTTTTGAGCATAACTAATGTTGTTACAACTTGTTGCATAAACCTGCGCCCAGTAAGAACTTGCCACCCTTAGTACGTATTCATTTAATCTGTGATAGACAACGAAGACATATCAGATTAAAGGCTGGTCAATCAAATAGCAATGTCGTGCCTTTCACAGGTTTTTTTTTTTTAACTATAGAGCTCAGTGTTTGCAAGTTTAAATTTTGGAAGTCTTACCAGTTACTAAGTTATAAAATAAACTTGGTCATACGCACATAAAACAATTTTGAAAATTATGTATGACGGTACAGAATATCTTTACTTCATTCAGTCTAAATACCACTTCGAAGAGGTTGTGAAACACTTTTTCTCTTGTACTCAACACTTGTTTATATAACGTGAATACATAATACAATACTTTGATTCGCTTTATCATTTAGTCAGCTTAGACTTTATGTGCGCGTGCACATAAAGCGTTCGCCTTAATCGTGCAAATAGCGGTAAAAGACGTTTTTTTATAAATTGGGCAAGTAAATATTGGTACGTAAGAATAATTTGTTTTATTTCTCATACTTAAATCACGTAAATGTAAATCCTTCAGATGAAAAAGTTATATTTTTGATATGTGACAATTGTGTGTCAACAAAATCAAATTTTAGAAATTGACTTTACAGTAATGGAAGAGAAGTTTGCATTGAGCGACACATTTTCTACTGTTATCGGCTGTTCCAATGAATGATTTTATTCAAAACGAGGATGCTGGTGCTGTGAGAAGTAAACGTGTTCTATTTTTTCTGACACTTCGAAACTGATCTGAGCATCAAATTGACCATCTTGAAACACTATCGTCTTGAACGTTTATATTGATTGTTTAATTTTTTAAATTGAAATAACGATGATGATGTTATGTACACTCCATCTGTAAACATTTATATCGTAATTTATTTCAATATTTTTAATTGTGCTTATTTTGGCATAATGCAATAAAGCGGAGGCGACTTCATGCACAATTGGCCAGTATGTACAACCTTAGTATTCTGCGCAAAGCTCTTTTAATAGATTTCGAATACACGCAACAGGGACGAGTGAAGACGCTAAAGAATATTTCCCTTTTTAAAACTATCGTACTAAATTTCATATTGCTTCCTTACGGTCATGTCTAATTTTGTACCAATATCTGTATGACAATTCTGTGGCATAAATATTGGAAAATACCAAAGCTGTTGTTGACGTTTCAAATCAAGAAGGTTAATCAGAGATCTACGTTTATACATGTGTCATTGTGAGTGATTTGACGGTGAACATCATCTATAAAATATACATACTTTCATTCAGAATAGTTAAACTGTTCAAGTCCAATGTATTCTCTAGATGACTTTGATGTCATTCACCTTGTGCTTTTCCAAATCGATAATTTTAAATCTAAGGTGCAATCATTACAGACAGCACTGTCATTATAGTATACTCTTTTTTACTTAAGAAATCTCTATCCACACCGAGTTTTTTTGTACCATCCATAACGAAGTGTATTCTGGATATACCCAGTAGCATACACCACTTAAAACTCGTCATAGTTGCCTTATTTTCGCAGCCGTGTAAGGGCTATTTTTTACTGCATTTTTTGTCTTTCCGAGATGGTCCTGGTTGAATATTTATGGCTTATGGATATCACCAAAGGAAAAAAGGAATACTATTGAGGTGCTGTATAATTATTAGCTTATATTAAATCCATAATGAACCTACCAAACTAGATTCTTAGTGATGTATATTCTTTGTAAGAGTTGTCGGTGCGTTTCTGTTTGTTAATTAAAAGTAAATAAACTGCCTTTTGCAAACATTCACAAGTCGCATATGTATTACACAACTAAGAACCATCCGAGTTTTTTGTTAATCTTTCGCTGCAAAGCAAGTATGTGCTATTCATTTGGAAGGTATTTTTCTCTTCATCACTGTGAATGCATACTGTAACTCGTGTGTTAGTGAGACTGTATCGTTAACATCATGGAAGTATATCATTTTACCTGGTGCCCTTGAGTAGTCAATGAGTCTTTCTCAGGTGACACCTCTTCGCGCTCCTGTTCAGCACTTGTTCTTTTCTTTTGTGCACTAGTTATGCTACCAGTATGCTTCAATATTCTCCCTCCTTCAAACTTCAAATCGTTCTCGAAGATTCAACTGCATTTAAGTGAATCAAAAGTAAGACAATCCGATTCAACCCACACAATGATATTTTATTTTTTCGGTATGAAGGTGCTTTGGTAGGCGTTGTCATTGTAATTAATTGATCCAGGTGCAAATATGGGCAATTTATTTGGCAAACTTTGACCAATAAAAAGGCAAAATACAAGGGTGAATTCCGTCCAGACTTGAGCGAATTTAATATTATAAAGACCCGAAGCCACTGTACCAGTATCATCTTGATTACTCGGTTCACGTTTTTTATCTGTGGCGGCGAAAGAGGCAATTAACAGCCAATAAAGCGTCGCCATCAAAAAAGGAAAATATATGACTTCTGACCTTACAATCCTTATTTCGATAACAACGTACTACTATGAGGGAAATAGTACAACACCAAATAGACCATCTTGAGGTGATTGTCAATTTTTGCATAAAGTGAATCCAGATTTTGTTGATTCCTTGCCAACTATGCGTTGTCATAAAATGTTGGCGCGTTACGGACGAATTTATTTGTACGCTTTACAAGAGGTACTTTCTTCCTCTTAAACCGCATGTGACCCAGTGTGTTGGTTGAAGTGACGGTAAAAAAGCTTCATGATGTATACAAATACGTCATGAACAAGTTGGCAGAGTTATCGAACACAAAGCCCAAATCTACAAAGAGAATATGCTTGATAATTGAAGAGGCCTAAAAAAGCTTTATAATAAATACAAAAAATATTCTTCTTAATGGGCGTTTCTTTATGGGTGTATGGAAAACGCATCAGTATGTATAGTTGCACTTTTGCGTTAAACTTTGAAATGCACCTGTGATATGCTTAAAATCATCTGACCAGTGAAAGACATAAGACTTCGATCACTTGCTGATTTTGACTTTATTAATTATATCAGTTCTACTATTCCGAAGATAGGATGAGATAAACCAAAATTGGGAGAATGAAAATTATTTCGTGCAAAGCTGGATCCAAAGAGTTCACTACTCATTTACTTCATAGCCTTTTTTATGTACGCAGATGTCTCGACTGAATCATAAAGTCGCAGTGAAAATGCATTCCAGTGCTCTATTTTTGAATAACCCCAAACAATAGGTGCTTATTTTAACACTGTAGACAGCATGCTGCTTTCTAATACATGGGAGCAAGGTAATTTTGTAACCAATTAAATTTTAAAGATCTACAAATAAGATGATTGCAGGTTCAAGGGACGTAGTTCCCAATACTCCGACTGAATAAATTGGACAAATAAGGACAATATATAAAGGAAAAGGTTAAGGTTTACTATAATTGACGTGAAACTAATATTAATAAATTGAATATTATAATAAGCCTAAATGTGGATCTTAATCAGTGGGGATACCTTCATTAGACGGGCTGTTTGAGTTTTCTGAACTATCTGTATACACTGTAACCGAACGGGCAAGAAAAAGAAAATGATGGAAATGTTCAACAGCATCAGTTCCACCAATGTTAGAGATCCGGATCTACCTGAATTTGGAAATTGAGTTTAAGAAATAAATCGCTCATTTCCTATGACTTTGTGTAACAATGTTTATTTTTATTGAGACTTAAAAGCGATTGGCTTGATCTGTCTAACAGTGTCGCACAACTGGCGTGAACTCACTTGTAAATCTCACTGTAATTACGGATCCAAACAGCTAGAACAACGAAAATAAACATGCATAAAACGTCTTGGTAGTGCTCTATATATAATACATGTATCCAACATATGAAACATTGTATGAACATCTCAAGATAATGAATATGACGTATTTGAGCACAATAGCACTGCCACATTTGAAAGAAGTTCCAAAGTTTTTGTAGTTAATTGCGCGTTTCAGCATCACCACGCCAAGGCTGTCTAATATTATTAAGAAATATTTTTCACATTCCCAAATTTGGTTCTACTCGACCTTGGAGGGGCTGTACATTAAAAACGAAAACGTGGGTACAACGATCTGTGTCCCATCCTGCCGTGTTAAGTCGCAAAAATTGCTCAAAACTTTTCAGTCATATAAATTCATTTTTTTTTTGCAGATCCTTTTATTTTCAATCATCTCTTTTCTTTTCCGTCTAGTCAGATAATAAAATGAGTGACAACATAGATGAAAAGACGTAGTGTGTACGTGAGGATGCCAAAATCAAATTTGCTAAAGTCCATCGCCCTGAAAGGACAAAGACCATCCAAACCATCAACTCAACCGTAATTGCGCGTTTCAGCATCACCACGCCAAGGCTGTCTAATATTATTAAGAAATATTTTTCACATTCCCAAATTTGGTTCTACTCGACCTTGGAGGGGCTGTACATTAAAAACGAAAACGTGGGTACAACGATCTGTGTCCCATCCTGCCGTGTTAAGTCGCAAAAATTGCTCAAAACTTTTCAGTCATATAAATTCATTTTTTTTTTTTAGCAGATCCTTTTATTTTCAATCATCTCTTTTCTTTTCCGTCTAGTCAGATAATAAAATGAGTGACAACATAGATGAAAAGACGTACACTGTACAAGAGGATGCCAAAATCAAATTTGCTAAAGTCCATCGCCCTGAAAGGACAAAGACCATCCAAACCATCAACTCAACCGCATCTCGTAGACCTTCCATAAGCGCTCCTAGACGTCCAGAGAAAAAGGATAAGGGCGAAAAGAAGAACGTTGATATTGTAAGTATTTATTTCATTTGTATTGATCTTGGCGCTAAAAATTTCTTTCTTTCATAGACTGAACACTTGCTCACACCAGAAGAGTGTGCTGATAAATATCATACTGATATTAACTTAAAAAAAGCCGCAGAATCTAAAGGTCTCACTTCTCAACAAGCCGCCAATATCTTGTTACAAACTGGCCCTAACATCTTGACCCCTCCTAAAAGAAGACATCCTATCTTGAAGTATCTTGATTGTGTTGCCAGTCTTTTCAACTTACTCTTGATTCTTGCTGGTATTCTTGATTACATTTTATTGGCTATTGATTTCCAGGCAAATTTTGCCAATGTAAGTAGTTATGCTATATGAAGGTGATCTGTGGCACTCACCATTTCTAATTCAGACATACCTTGGCGCTATTTTGATTGGTGTTTCTTTATTAAACGCCTTTATTGAATTCTATCAAGAGCAAAAATCTCAAGCTTTACTCGATTCCTTCCTTGACATGGTTCCCGCCAAATGTATGGCTATCCGTGACGGAAAAGTTCAACAAATTCCCGCCGCTGACCTTGTTTTGGGTGACATTGTCATGATCCGTATGGGTGATAAGGTACCTGCCGATCTTCATATTTTCTCCGCCACTGACCTCAAGGTTGATAACTCTCCTCTTACTGGTGAATCTGATCCCCAAGAACGTGGTCCTCACAACACACAAAAAAATGTCTTTGAGGCTGAGAATATTATTTTCAACGGTACTTTGGCTGTGTCTGGTGAAGGTTATGGTATTGTTGTACGTACCGGTGACAGCACTGTTCTTGGTCAAATTGCTGGTCTCACTGCTGGTGAAGCCAAGATGGACTCCCCCCTCTCTCAAGAGGTAAGCTATTGAAAAAATTTCATTTTAATTCTATCGTTTTGTATTTACCGGTTTTTATGTGTAGATTGCTCGATTTGTAAAAATTATCGCCACTATTGCTCTTGTGACAGCCGCAATCTTTTTCGGTATTGGTTTTCCTGTAAACAACGGCAACGTATCTCTCACACTTAATTTTGCCATTTCT
Organism: Mucor irregularis B50; assembly: GCA_000587855.1. Taxonomy (NCBI): domain Eukaryota; kingdom Fungi; phylum Mucoromycota; class Mucoromycetes; order Mucorales; family Mucoraceae; genus Mucor; species Mucor irregularis. The sequence continues at coordinate 47,462 of AZYI01000253.1, forward strand.
GTCTTTGTTGCTTGGGTCCCCGAAGGTTTGCCTGCTACAGTCACTATTCTTTTGACTATCTCTGCTAAGCGTATGGCTGCCAGAAACGTCTTGGTCAAGGATTTGCAAGGTGTTGAAACTTTGGGTGCCATCACTTTACTTGCTACTGATAAGACTGGTACATTGACTCGTAATCAAATGACCGTTACCTATGTTTGGACTTGTCTCACTATGAGAAACGCTATGGATAAGACTGCGCCCATTACAGAAGCCCCCGGTGTTGTTGATATCATGAATATTTGTACCTTGAATTCAAGAGCTAAATTTGATCGTGTGGATGTTCCCGTGTCCCAACGTCAAATTTTAGGTGATGCTACAGAGACTGGTCTTGTGCGCTTTGCCGGTGACGCTTTTGGCACTAAATTTGATACTATTCCTGATGAATATCCCAAGGTCTTTGAAATCCCCTTTAATTCTGATAACAAGTGGGCCATGAGTATTCACAAGAAGCAACATGCTGCTGGACCTTTAACTCTCTATGTCAAGGGTGCTCCTGAACGCGTTCTCAATTTGTGTGATAAAATTTTACTTGCTGATGGTACTGCTGCCCCTCTTTCCGAAGAACATCGCGCTGCTTTCCAGGAAACCTACTCTTACATGGCTGGTCAAGGTCATCGTGTATTAGCCTTTGCTCAAGATTTGCTTCCTGAATCCTCTTACCCCGCTGATTTTGTCTTTGACAAGGCTGCCAAGAACTATCCCATGTCCGGAATGACCTTTGTTGGCCTTGTTTCCCTTGAAGATCCTCCCAAACATGGTGTCCGTGAAGCTATTGGTAAATGTCGTGCTGCTGGTATCAAGGTCATGATGGTTACTGGTGATCATCCTTTGACTGCTGAAGCTATTGGTCGTAAGATCAATTTGATGGTTGGCGATACTAAGGCCTTGGCTGCTAAGAGATTGCAATGCTCCGAAGAAGAAGTCCCAGAACACGAGTACAATAGTATTGTTATCCACGGTGACACCATCGATGCTCTTACTGAAGATGATTGGGATACCATCTTTTCCAAAGATGAAATTATTTTTGCTCGTACTTCTCCCAAGCATAAGCTCGAAATTGTCAAACACGCCCAAGCCATGCGTCACATTGTCGGTGTTACTGGTGATGGTGTCAATGATGCTCCTGCCTTGAAGAAAGCTGATTTGGGTATTGCCATGAACATTTCTGGTTCTGATGTTTCCAAAGATGCTGCTGCTATGATTTTGTTAGATGATAACTTTGCCTCTATTGTTCACGGTATTGAAGAAGGTCGTTTGATCTTTGTCAACTTGAAGAAATCCATCCAATACACTATTACTCACTCTATGCCTGAAGTCATTCCCAACTTGCTTTACATTATTATTCCTATCCCTGCTCCTTTGTCCGCAATTCTTATTTTGGTCATTGATCTTGGTTTTGAACTTTTCGCTGCTTTGACTTTTGCCTGGGATGCTCCTGAATCTGAAGAAGGTTTGATGCGAATGGCTCCTCGTAAACCTGTGAACCCTGATTCCATTGATCGTCACCGTCGTTCATTGATCCGTAAAGAACAATATGTACAATACAACTACGAAACTGGAGAGGAAATCCGCCCTAACATCTTCCGTCGCTATTCCAACAAGATTCACGAATTGTTCACTGCCGCTTACTGGAAAGAGAAGTTTGAAAAGACCGATGATGAAGTTCTTGTTGATTTTCCCTTATTGTCTTGGGCTTACTTGGAAGTTGGTATCATTGAAGCCATCGGTTGTATGGTTTGCTACTTTGTCGTTTTATGGTATAACAATGTGACTCCCTATGATGCTGTCATTATGCAACGTGGCTCCGGTGCACCTACCAACTACTTCCAAAACGGTCCTCTTTACGCTGTAGACTATACCAACGTTGCTGGTAAGGTCTTGAACGCTGAAATGCAAAAGCGTGCTCTCGGTCAAGCTCAGTCTATTGTTTACTGGGCTGTTATGGTGATGCAAATGTTCAACATGTTTGCCTGTAAGACTCGCTTCACCCTTCCCATTGGTCGTTACATGTTCTCCAACAAGATGACCTTCCTTGGTATCTTTGGTGGTGCTTCTCTTGCTACCTTGATTGTGTACTGTCCTCCTTTCAACATTCCCTTCGGTACTGAATGGCACTTATTACCTCTCTGGTGGTTGATTGCTTTTGGTTTCGGTTTCCTCATCATTGGATATGCTTGTATTCGCATGAAGATCAGACAAAAGTATAGCCCTGTCAACATGAACCCCGATATTCACGGTTTACGTATGTACCCCACCATTCGTACCGTTGCTACCACCGATGCTCGTTCTTTGAACAAAATGGCATAATTCTTCATACTTCATTTCCCCCTCTTGTACCATTTATACTCTGTAACATCCTTAATAATTTTCTTTGAATTATCATTTCTGCACATATTATACTTTTTCCAATTAAATAGACTATTATTTTTAAACACATTTTTATTCGATCTTTTTCGTTTTTTTTCACATCTTGGATGCCGTGCTGACAGAGTAACCACCGTCTACAGTGATCAATGCACCGTTGGTGTAGTGGCCGGCTCGAGATGACAGATAAATACAAGTACCAGCAACGTCCTCGGGAGACCCAATTCTTCCCACGGGTACTTTGGAAATAATGATATCCCCAAAAGCATCCAAAGTGGCCTTCATCATTTTACTTTGGAAAGGACCTGGTGCAATGGTGTTGACAGTGATGCCTTCTTCACCTAATCTTCCTGCTAAATGACGTGTAAGATGATGCAAGCCTGCCTTGGAGGCCGAGTAGGCATACGTTTCTTGTGCTGGAACCTAGTATCAATGGTGTAAATACAAGTGTTATCAAAAATACTGATGACTTCCCAAATTTCTTACTCTGAGACCATCGACAGAGCCGATGTTGATCACAGTGGAAGGGTTTTCCTTTGTTGCCTTGGCGCTCAACAATTCATAACAACTACATTCCACATGGGTAATTGAGATGAGTAACGCGAAGCTTCCTCCTCCTATTTTTCTGTATGTACTTACGCTTGAGTGAGAGAGAAAACTCGCTTCAAATTTAAGGTGAGCACTTTATCAAAAGCATCATCGGGAAAATCTTGAAAGCTTTCTCCCCAAGTAGCACCTGCATTATTCACTAAAACATCCAAATCTACAAGAGTGACCAGTTCTCAATACATAAAGAGTTTGTACAAAGCAAATGATGGTATTTTACGTTTTTCGCGCTTGGATAATTCTTCGACCAAACGGTGCACTTCCTCAATTTTAGCGAGATTAGCTGGAATAGAGAAACATTGTCCAGGTCCTTGTGCGTTGAGCTCCTTTGCTACTTTCTCACAGGCTTCCACTGAACGACTGGAAATATATACTTTTGCTCCGGCAGAAACAAATCCCTACGTACAAAGTGATGAACAATAAACGGTCAGTTTGCAGTGTTTTCAACATTCGATCCTATTATCAACCTACTGTTGCGATCATTTCTCCAATACCTCTTGAACCTCCAGTGACCAAAACCACCTGTAAATACGTATCGTCCCGATTATTATACCGTATATCTCAATCTGATCCTTCTTCTCTCCTTTACCTTTCCCTCCACATTAAACAAGTTATTATAATCCATTCTATCGAAATTTGTTTAGAAAGTAAGAAAGAAAAGTCCCACTGTGATTTTTTTTTTAGGTAATATATCTGCAAAACCAAAAGTTTCCTTTTTCGTACAATGATGATGATTAAGTGTTTTTGTGTAAGAAAAAACTGGCTTGTTAAAGATATTGACGTTGAAAAGGTTTTCAGAAAATACCAATAACAAATCTTGAACGATATGTAATCAAAAAGCTTAAATCTTGAATCAAATACACATGAAATAATGGCACTTTCACACATCCTAAAACTGTGTGGATAGTAAAAAAGATTTCACTCTTTATTTGGATGATACAAGCTCAGCTACAGATTTTATAATATGATATAAACTCAAAATGGGAACCAGCGATTACTTTTCCATTGAATAATTAGGCTTTATAAAGCGATTCTAACAATGCATCAATGAGCTTAAAAAAAAAAAGAGAAAAACTTTAGTAACATGAAATGCAGTTTTGTGGTGTACGCGAATTATTACCAAATCAGGTCTCTTCTTTCTGACCAAGTCGACGGAATGAAATGATCTAACTTCGTCTTCCCTGTATGGAAACCATGGGTTAAATTTCATAGTAAAGACAAGCCGAATATGTAAAATCAACTTACCATACAACAACGCAATATATAGGACCGTTATCTACTTCTCTGCCAATGTATTCTATCTTTTTGGCTAACTTACTCCAATCAAGTGAGGCATCTTTTGCGAATGAATCGTCAATTATAATTCTATCCGAGCCTTCTTTCTTTTTATCATTACTACTACTTTCAACTGAACTAGCGACGGACCCTTCATCTCCATCGTCTTCTTCCTCGGTATCTTTTCTTCCATTGCTGTATAGTCTTTTCTTTTTGTGTTGTTCAATGAAATAATCTGTATATCCACTACGCGTTCTTTTGAGGTTGGATGACCTTGATGGTCTCTTTATAACTTCCTCCTCCTCCTCTTCATCATCATCGTCGTCGTCCTCTTCCTCTTCATCATCTACAGCCATTTCCTCTAATTCTTCTACGTCTACTTCCGTTGTAGTACCACCACTAGCACTTGTTGTGGCAGGTGAGATAGAGGATGGAGAAAAGTCTTCGTCTTCATCATCATCGTCATTATCAACAGCGATTACTGTAGGTGTCAAAAGCCTTGGAGCAGTTCCTTCTTTCTCTTTACCTTTGAGTGACCCTGTTATTGTTGTTGTTGTGGAAGGAGAAGGGACTTTTTTGTATAAATCATCAATCTTTCTCTGCTCTTGAGCAGGTTTAGGAGAGCTACTGCTACTGCTACTACTACCAGCCGCTGCATTTTGTTTCTTTTCAGCGGTATCGTTCGTATTATTCTCTTTCTTCTTGTTACCATGTAAAATCGATGAAAAGATGCTTTTTATTTTGCTGCTTTTGGGTTCCTCTACTTGCTCCAACTGCGTATCTTTGACGGGTTTTGCTGTAGGTGAAGAAGGGGGTGAAGGTGACGCGTGACTGATGACTTGAGCGATTTTACTTTGTTGTGGTGAATTCAAAATAATAGGATCCTTCTTTTTAGCTTGCAACTCTTCAAAAAGCTTACGATCAGGATCTGTTGGAGGAATGTTGTTCCAATAGTTTGCAATCATATCCACAGCAAATCTAAATAAATTAACTTAGCAACCCGTAAATGAATTTTTGTGGTTTAATCAACCCCTACACGTTGTCTTCTTTCTCCCAAGTATTATCAGCGTCAGCGTAATTCAACCATTTGATAAAATAAGAGAATTTCTATTTAAAAGAAACAGCTGTTGGCATTAGTCAATGCTTTCAGGACAAACAAAAGTGACAACTAACCTTTTGTTTTCTATTTTTAATGACTTTATGGCCAACAATTCTTTCTACTTCATACTCTTCTTCGGCAGCAGTAGTGTTGCCATCAGTGTTTTCTTTACTCATAGTTTCTCGGTGCGAGATCTGGGAATAACGACGATAACAGAAAACGAAAAAAAAAAACTATAATGATATAAATTGGATTTCCGCGAGACGCGAATTATTTACGCGAGATGTGCTACACACCCGTTCATTGGACGTTTAAATTTATGCTAAAAATTACATTGAGACATGGTTGCTATGGTAACTTGCGTTGCTATAGAGATTCGTAGATACGCGCACTCTGGAATGTTTTTACATGGCAACGACAAAAGTACAAAGTGTGCTCTCTCATAATCAATATTTTATTATAAGAGTAGCCATGTGCTTCATATAAATTAAGGTACGTACTGCGAATGCACTCGGATCATTTTATATGCAAAGATCCTAAAAAGGATAAGCCACATTTTTTCTATTGAGCATATATTTCCTTGCAAGAGTTGCGTTTATTAGTGAAATCGTTATTATTTCAATATACTCCATGCAACGACTTCACCCCGAACAAAAAAACTCTTCTTTAGGGATAAGTAAGGCTTTGAATGAAGAAGTTCGTATGCTTGAGGATGGCAATGGGCAAACGAGAAGGCCTTTAACTGACGACATGTTCAAAGTGCCTTCCAAAGAAGCCAATCTCTTTACCTGGGCTCGCTTTATGATTTCCCTTTATTATAATAAAGTGAGTATGCAATACTCCCTATGCCATATATCATACAGATTTCTTATCTTTTTTTCTTTTTTAGTTGGCGGTGAATATGTTTGGTTTCTTAACAGGATGGTCTTGGTATAACCGGTAAATGACGTCAACCACCTCAGGGCAAAGTAAGCGCAACCTACTGACTTTATTGTATAGAGTGGATGATACAATTATTCTTGGAGCATTACCAACTCCGTCACAGATCAGAAAATTACACAAAGAATACCACGTTAATGTGATAGTAAATATGTGTGCAGAATTCCCTGGATATGAGAAATTATATGATGAATTAAGCATTCGACAAATCAGATTGGAAACGGCTGATTTCTGTATACCCTCACTTGATATCATTCATAAAGGGATAAAAGAAATAACCGACATTAAGCAAAATCAACCGAAAACCCCGATCTATTTACATTGCAAAGGTACGTAAAAAATAATAATAATTAATCAAGATTGAAACCTTAAAATGGTTGCATGCATATTATTAAGTAAAAGAGAATTTCTTATGTACTTAGCGGGTCGAGGTCGAAGTGCAGCCATTGCTTTATGTTATTTACTAAGAAATTACACTTTAAACTTAAATGAAGCACAGAAACTATTATTGGCAAAGCGCCAACAGGTATTACTTGCAGTCAAGGATTTTTTGTGTAGCGTCAGTTATATTTAAAGATTTTCATTTTATATTTTTAGGTGGATCAAGATTTATGTCAAACAGATGAGTTAAGATTATTTTACAAGGAAGTCTTGGCTGACGTTGAAGCAGGTCGATATGAACGACAAGTATATCATCACAATGAGTAATTTGATGTCAATTGAGCACACGATACCCCCCACATTGCATAAGCACAAAAAAAATACGCAATAAAACGATGTAATAGTCAACTAGTAGTTGACATCCGTACCGTATCATGACTGATTTGCCAAAGAAAGCGTCAAATTCGGAATTTGAACCTGTGTAGTTGATAGTAGTACTACTTGGTTTGACCGAGACGACTATTTAAATAGCCAGTATTCCCCTTAAAATAATTAAACTTATCTTTCTCTTTTACTTAACTTTTTACTCACTTAAAATGGCTCAAGAAGACAACAAGCTATCGAGTTTAGAGTCTATTGGCTCAAACTATTCCGAAATTGCTCAAGATTGGAACACACCCATTACTCATGCTGGTCAATGGTTTAAAGACAGTTACGGTCGAACTTTATTAATGAGAGGAATCAACGTTTGCGGTTCTTCCAAGTTACCCACCAAACCCTACCCAGGATCAACTCATCTTTATGACGATGTCTTGTTTTGGGATCATCGCAACGTCAGTTTTGTTGGAAGACCTTTCCCCTTGGAGGAAGCAGACGAGCATTTTAGTCGCTTGCGTGCTTGGGGTCTTACTTTGATTCGTTTGCTTGTTCCCTGGGAGAGCATCGAACATTCAGGTCCAGGTCTTTACGATGAAGAATATATTGATTACTTGCTATCTTTCTCTTTTACTTAACTTTTTACTCACTTAAAATGGCTCAAGAAGACAACAAGCTATCGAGTTTAGAGTCTATTGGCTCAAACTATTCCGAAATTGCTCAAGATTGGAACACACCCATTACTCATGCTGGTCAATGGTTTAAAGACAGTTACGGTCGAACTTTATTAATGAGAGGAATCAACGTTTGCGGTTCTTCCAAGTTACCCACCAAACCCTACCCAGGATCAACTCATCTTTATGACGATGTCTTGTTTTGGGATCATCGCAACGTCAGTTTTGTTGGAAGACCTTTCCCCTTGGAGGAAGCAGACGAGCATTTTAGTCGCTTGCGTGCTTGGGGTCTTACTTTGATTCGTTTGCTTGTTCCCTGGGAGAGCATCGAACATTCAGGTCCAGGTCTTTACGATGAAGAATATATTGATTACTTGCGTAGTTTAATTCAATTGATGCCAAAATATGGTCTCAAGTGTGTGATTGATCCTCATCAAGATACAGTACGTACAGAAAAAAAAAACTGACAGGTACATAAAAATTAACCTTATCAACTGCATTAGTGGTCTCGTTTTTCTGGAGGATCTGGCGCTCCTGGATGGACATTCGAGGTAGCTGGTTTGGATATTAAGAGTTTCAAAGAAACAGGAGCTGCTTATGTTCATAATACCAATGCTGTACCTGGTGATCCTCTCCCCATGGTATGTTCATGATATGTTTATTTCTTGTTTATCATATTCATCTTTCTTTTTTTTAAAATGCAGGTGTGGCCAACAAACTATACCAAGCTTGCTGCTTGCACCATGTTCACCCTTTTCTTTGCCGGTGATACTTTTGCTCCCAAACTCAAGTACGAAGGGAAAACAGTACAGCAGTTTTTGAATGACAGCTACGTAAATGCCTATCACCATTTGGCTACCCGCTTAGTTGATTTGGATGCGATTCTTGCATTTGAGTTCATGAACGAGCCTCACCCAGGTTATATTGGCTTGGATCATTTATCTGAATTCGACCCTATTGTCAATCTTATTTTTGGTGATTCTCCTAGCCCATTGCAGAGTTTCGCTTTAGGTGATGGTATTCCTCAAACCGTCGGTGTCTATATCAAATCATGGCCGTTCCCTACCAAGAAGTCTCACGATCGTGTGATAAATCCAACAAGAAGATCAGCTTGGCTAAATAAAGAATGTATTTGGAAGGAGCATGGTGTTTGGAAGCCTGACGATGTCACTGGTGACCCAATCCTCGTAAACACGCATTACTTCTCAAAGCACCCAGTGACAGGCAAAGCCATTTCTTTCTACGACGACTTTTATGTTCCTTTGGTCAATCGATATGCTCAAGCCATTCAATCTGTCAAGAAGGAATGGTATTGTTTGGTCGAACCTTTAGCCAATGAGGTAAGTTAATTAGATATATTAACTTTAAAAAACGAATCTAGTAAATTAAAATATACATAAATAGAGAGCACCTGTTTATAAGGAAACTGATCATCACCATAATATCATTTTCTCTCCTCACTGGTATGATCTTAATTGTGTCTTTTACAAGAAATTCAACGGAAGCATTACCCACGATGTCCAATGCCTCCAACGTGTAAGTGTATTATAGACTATTGTCATCAACTACTCTCTTTATTTACATTCCTATTGTTCACCAGGGTGGCAATGTCATCAGTGCCACTTACTTTGGTCGCAAGGGTGCTAAAAAGAATTACCGAGGACAGATCAAGAACATTAAACAGGATGGATTAAGGGATATGGGAGATAAGCCTTGTATCTTAGGAGAAGTTGGTATTCCCATGGACTTGAATAATCGATATGCATTCAAGGATGATGACTACACAAGTCATGTTCAGTTTTTGGACGCTGTTATTTATGCTTTGGAAACCAATATGATGAACTTTACTCTCTGGAACTATGATGTCTTTAATGATCATGAGTTTGGTGACCATTGGAACGGTGAAAACTTTTCTATTTATTCCGCCAAGAAGGCCATCAAAGATTACTCAGAACATGATGATGGTAATAGCAAATTATCAAAGAAGCATTTGTATGACGGTGGAAGAGTATTGGAAGCCGCCTTGGTAAGTTGTGATTGATAAACCATCGGAGTAGCAGAGATATTCAAAAACTGATAACCTTATTGTCATGCAGCGTCCCTACGCCTCCAAGATCGCTGGTACACCCATTGAATCTGAATTCGACTTGGACAACGTTCATTATACATTTTCATTTATACCATTTTCAAAGGATCAGTTACAGCAACAACAACAAGAAAAGTATGATATTTTACATAGAGTTGCCTGTACTACTGAGATCTTTGTTCCTTATTTCCACTTTGGCTGCAAGCCTTTGAATATCCAAGTCAACATTGGTGAATGTGATTACAATGAGGACAAGCAGACACTGTATCATTACTATGAACGTGACTCTATTAAAGCAGAAGATACCGTTATTACCATTCAGATGGGTGTTGTCAAGGAATCCCAAGGTTCTTCATGCACCATAATGTAAGATGTGGATTATTTTACCCCTTTTTTGTTTCACACTCCGATCTAAAAATATGTCATCGGGATTCCCTCGTTACGTTCCTCTCCTTTCTCTCTCTCTTTAATAAAATTTTCGCGTTAGAGCTAATATACATACTATGAGCAGAGTAAACAGAGAACTTTATTCTATCATGATATTTTTTATTGTATTTACCAATTTTGACCTTTTTCATGTAAAACATAGGGAAACTATGTGTCACCTTCCACCGGTCAAAGAAAAGTAGGCGGTTTAACAAGTACAACACGTTCACCTAACGTTAGTAACGTTTTTTCTCATGTAAAAAAAGACAGAAGCGGTGCTTCTTCGTCGTCTCATCTCCAACGATTGCAACGATTCTCTTCTTCTGAAGATTGGGATGAAGAGGACGTGGGTGAAACGTACGCTCCACACTTGATATCTGAGCATTTCAAAAGATACGAGTTGATGACAGAATTGTAAGTGCCGTGCATAAAAGAGGAAATAGATGTCTGAATTGTAACCTTTTTAGTATAGTATCAACTTGAAGAATCCAAACCATTGTCCGTTGGGTGTCTATATTATGCCTTCATCAGAAAACTTGAACGGTAAGGGAGTAATAGAAAAAGTGAACTATACAAATATATTTAACCCATTGCATATATATATAAAAGTGTGGTATGGGGTGATATTTGTACATCAAGGATACTACAAATCGGGTGCGTTCAAGTTTAGAGTGGCAATTCCAGAAAGTTACCCTGAGTATCCTCCCGCAGTGACATTTATGAGCGATATGTTTCATCCCCTTGTGGACGTTGGTGGAAACCTATCCATTTCGCAACAATTTCCTACTTGGAGACCCTATGAAGACTACATCTTTCACATTCTTCATTACATCAAGAATATATTTAAAAAAGCCGTCTTGGATAGATTGGTGGACAAACATTGTCCCAATAAAGAAGCATACAGATTGTAAGTAGAGTTCGGTTTCAAGGAAGAAGAACCTACTTTAACGAGTTGTTCTTAGGTACCGGGAAGATAGAAAAGTATTCATTAAACTATCGATGCAATGTGCGCATTTATCCATCTCAGAGTCATACTTGTTCGATCACTTTCCAGATGATAATATGATGAAATTTTCACCCATGAGTGAAGCGAAATATGGTATGGGATTAACTTTTCACTGTCAATGAAATATAGGTTGCTCATATGTCACTTTTGTAGGCGATCTACGTTCACTTATTCATCAAGACATTGCAAATCAAATACCAGCAGGTGAAGACGGAGAGGAGGAAGAAAAGATATACAACGAGGACAATGACGAGACAATTATATCAGCACTATCTTTAGAAGTAAATACATTACGTTCATATCATTGGAAAGATCAGGCTGCTAACGGCGTTTTTTTTTTTTTTTTGCAGGAATACAATAAAAAAACTGCCACCATTGACGTGAAGCAAGAAGAGTAAAACGAAGCTCTTCTTTAAAATGATGACAGTCCTATCGTGACTTTTTTCAACGATCAATAAATTTTTTCTCTACTTATTTAAAGTGAGTCAGTAGCCCAGCTTTTCCTCTCTTTTTTTTTTTCTTACAGCACGAATCGAGACTAAGGTAAAGTAAACACACTCTCTGCGCTGAATTTGTAGCAAGGGAAAAAGATATAAGCTAAAGATGATACTTAAAAGACATTTGCACGTCAGTCTGATGTACAATGAAGATTAATTAGCTATACCCAAATTTCTGAATATATTATATCTTTTTTTTTCTTGATATTATTTCAGCGTTTTATTACGTTTTAGCAACTCGATATTAATATCTTTTTTCCAATTTTTAGATCACTACGCTTTTGGTCCTGGTTTATTAGTGTTTATAATGACATTTTAAATAAATTATAAAATATTATACCCTATAATGTTCAATTGACCGTGTTTTTATATTTGATTTTTGGGCGATAAATTGTCTGTGGGAGGAGAGTGATTTAAAAGATGAAATCTTTTTCTGAGGCACCATGAGGGACCATGTCTGAAAGAGCGCTTTGAAACGCCTACCATTTTTCTTTTTCGCCAGATGGAATCAAAATGGTGATCGTACTACAGGGTTTTAACCTAAATTAGGGACGATTAGTGTAAGATTTTCAGACGTGTTTAAATTTTGATTGGACGATGTAAGCTTCGTTTGCATACACATTGAAAGACAATCGTGGACAAAGTCGATGGTTTGTTTCAAACAGAGTGAACGCTTACAGCAAATTACCAATAAAATTATCTTGGATTATACCCAACTTACCACTGTATTAATTTGCTTTTGCGATAACTGAGCGGATTATTTTTGTTTTTTTGTTGTTGGTTGGTTTGGAAGGGCTTTGCCTTTTCTTTTGCTTGGGGCAGTAGATGATGAACTTGATGAACTTGATGAACTTGCTGAGCTGGCCGTAGAAATGGCGTGTGATCGAACAAAGCGGGCTGGCCTTGACTTATTACTTCTGAGTTCATTTAGTATGTGTCTAAAGTTTAAAGCACCAACAACATCGCGATTCCACAATCTCATGTTTGACTCCAAACATTTTCGGTTTGTACACCTAAGAAATGAATTAGTCAGCTCCGGCAGAGTAAGATGAATAAAAGTTTTGTACCTAAGAAGTCCATGACATAATACTTGCGGCATCTTATGACGATTATGCTTGCGTGGATTATCTATCTTCTTAAACTTCTCCACAGGGGAAAACTTGCACTGTGGGCAGAAAGTGGAGGTTTTATATTCGTCTATAAGCAGCACCTTAAATCCACCTTTTCTCAAAAGCCTCCGAATACCCTTTCCCCTTACGGGTTCATGATACTTTGAATTTCCAGCGGACCAGTTACCATAAATCAGGATTGCGTCTTGGTTGAACTTTGTTTGCATATTCTTTACAAGTAGCTGATCTGACTTTCTTCCATTAACATACGTGGAGAATCGGAGTTTTCTGAAAGGGATTAATAGCAACTTCTTTAAAATAAGAGATGACAGATCTTCGAATTCTTCAAGTGATAGTGACTTGTCATAGAACTTTTCCACCAACATTTGAGCCTCTACTTTGTCTTCTTCCGTCATTCTATTTGTGAAATGGGGCTCCATCAACGCAAGACCAAGATTGTACGCAGAATCATTGTCATCGTTATTTCTATTTCTAGGATAATACCCTTTGATGTATGTTATCGTCATTGCATTCCTCTTCCTACTGTTGCTTTTATGCTGAGCCAGGAACACCAAGCAACAATTCTCATCTACTTTGAGACTTACTCCGTAATCCTCAAATCTGAAGGCATCATAAGCAGCTTGTGATTCGCAAGAGTAGTAGCGTTTCAGAAGTTCATCAACCCGGCCTCGCGTTTGTAAATATGTTTCGTACTTGCTGACGTTCACAGTGGAGGAGGGTACCTTTGACAGCTCAAGCTCAAGGGTTTCAATTTCATCTGGTTTGAGAGACTGGCGAATTTTTCTATAATGACGCGATTTAGTTTCGTATGCTCTTGTGTTTTGAGTATAGCGTAACATCTGCGGATTTGTGGGGGTGCTACTTTCGTGAATGCAGAACATCAAATCCCGACGCCCAGGATCTATGAGCACACATTTCCCTTCAGTGTTGCTGATATCAACGTCCTCAACGTACGTAGATGTTTCTCCCACTCTATCCACGGAGCTTTTACCACCAAGCGATCCTTTACCAGGTTCGAAGTTTTGTTTGATTATTGAAACAGATATGCCATCGGTTAAAATCATTCCTTGAAATTTGACCAAAGTACTTTTTTGTCCTTGCTCCTTGAACGCCTTGCATCCCAAGTTGACGACACGAGCCCAGGCTTCCATCTTGTTGTCTTTACTTTTTGGCGCCTTTATTATTTGTTCCTTGAGGATCTTTGTATCAATCGTAATATGGCATGGGATATTGGTTTTTCTCAAGGGAAAACAAACGGGAACAGAGATATCATGACATTCACAGAGTTTTGACAAAACGAAAAAAGGTTTGAAGTGATTCTCTGGTCTACTTTTCACATCGTAATAGATGGAATCTTTGTCAAATTGATAGTTGAGAGGGTACGCACTAATAAACTCCTGAAGCAATTTCAATTTGTCTTCCGTAAGAAAATCCTTTGGAATTTGATTGATATCTTTCTTCGAAATAGCCAGCTTCACCTTGGTACAAACGCTTGTGATTGTTGTTCTAATCATGTTGTCGATTTGTTTTTTAGAATAGTTTGATTTCTCCATACGCAGT